>AYEL01064256.1:0-66473 GCA_000484575.1 Olivierus martensii
GATCATGGAAGGAGTTCTGTGATGTGGAGGGAAATCGTGACCCTTGGGGTAAAGTGTATACATTTCTTAAGAATTCTAATAATAGGGCTATGCCTCCGACCCTATTAACTGACGCTGATGGCAATGTGTGCTTTAGTTCTGACAGGACAGTTGGAGTCATTATGGATTATTTTTTCCCTAGGGATGATCTCGGCCATGACAACACTACGCATCAGCTAATTCGTTTCTGTGTTAAACAGCAACATAAGGATGTTGCTGAGGACGATTTATATTTCTCCCGTGAGGAGATTCATGGGATTGTTAGTGGCTTGGAAAGTGGCCAGACCCGCGTAGGACGGAAGAAACGGGCGCCGGCGCCCGAACACCTGTCTTATTAGTTCTCGGACCACTGGTCTGGAGTGGCGGACCGTCCGCGGATACCGTCGAGTGTGGGACTCCGTACCGGCTCTTTATCGATCGGAAGGCCCGGAAAACCCAGCATTTCGGTACCGAGTATAGCCATCTCCTCCACTCGTCGGGCGGTATCTCCCGGGTAGGTCTCTGCCGAAAAGTTTTTCGGGTTGCTGGCCCGGTCCCCTCCTTCCACCTCCGGCCCCCTCCACGGGTACGGCCGCGATGAGAACTAGCCGCGCCCCTTATTCTCGCCGATGGGAAAAGGACGTAAAATATACGAAAAGAAGAAAAATTCCACCCGTTGTCGATAGCCGCCAACCGAAGGCTGTCCGGCTGCTCCGCCTTTCCAAATAACAGGCTTTTCTTCTCCGCGGTACCGACGCGTGGTTAGCTTTATGTCGGGTTAATTCGACCGCCCCGGGGATAGTTTCCGGCGGAGGTCGTTTTTAAAGCCGATTCCTCCGGACCCACCCTCGGTAAAGTCGATCGGAAGGTGGTCGAACCCGGGCCCCGACCCCAAAAACTGAAGGAGTGGAACCCGGAAATGAATCCGGTCGGACTAGTTCTTTTGGTGGGCCACCTTAAAATTAGTGCTGTTCGGTCCCGGGAGGATTTTCACACCGAGCGGATGGTCGAAGGCGGTGTTAACGCTTGTTATTTTAATAACTTTCGCATACTAAACTTCGTTTCCTACCCCGAGTGATAAAACTCGGTAAATGATCGAAACTGCTCTTCGGTCCCGGGAGGATTTTCACACCGAGCGGATGGCCGAAGGCGGTGTTAACGCTTGTTATTTTAATTACTTTCGCATACTAAACTTCGTTTCCTACCCCGAGTGATAAAACTCGGTAAATGATCGAATTTTTTTCATTATTATAGCGCTTTAAAGCGATTTTCGCCAAAGTTTTTTTTAGAATTATTTCGTATACTTCGGCCGTTATATCGTAGGTGGCGACCACTGGCCTAATCCGACCACCGCTCCGGTTTACCGTCGGTTCTTTCGAGTTTAATGGCGCCGGGTCTGTCTAGACGCGGCCACCGCGTAAAAGCGAAATAAAAAAATAACCATAAATTATAACAACGGTAAACCGATAAAACTGGGCTAAAAATTACTACGAAAAATTTTGGCCAGAAAAAATTATCAACCAACCAGTGACCGTACGGAGTTTCCGCGCGGCTACCACTCGACTCCCACCACCCAGTCCGCGGTCTGCGCGTGCCCCGGGTGGCGCGTGGTATCGACGCTTTTCCTATCAGTTTGTCTCGGCTTCTGCTAACAGTGGGCCCGAAATTCTGAAAAAGTGAGGCGGAAAATGTGGTGAAGGAGGTCGAGCGGTATCGGCCAGTTTATTCCCCGACATCGAGGTATTCCGGAACCTAAAAACGTTTTCTATTTTTTCACCTATTATTATAATAGTAGGGACTGTACGCGTCGGCTGAGTCCGAAGGAGAAAAGGGAAGGAAGAGAACGAGTAAAGCGGAAAGAATCCTAACCATACGAGTGGGTTAGGTCACTAGAAGAAGAGAGGAGAGTTAGCCATCAACACCGCGCCAGATCCACCAACGTCCCGCGCGGTATTAATTATCAAAAATAAAAAACCTTAAAATAAATTTACACAAGGCGAGACGCGAACCGATATAAAGCTTCGGCTCCAGACAGAATTCGGATATTAATCGAAACAATTTTTTTAAAACGGTGGTAAAGATCGTATCCTCCTCCGGAGAAGGATGGCCAGCTTCCTTATGTGGTAAAGAACGGAAGGAAATACGGGCGGAATTTCTACCGGATCGGTAGAAATTCCCCACACTAACCACCGAATGTATAAACTTCAAATTTGGGGTAATTTTACGTCAACACCGTATTTACGGTGTCTATTTCGAAAGTGGCGACCACCCTCCGTTTTCAGCTACCAGCCCGCGGTTGGGATGACCGTTTACCATTCGATGGATTTAACGATTCCGAACATTTTCCTGGGCGTTGTATCGTTTTACACGATACGCTGTCCGCCGGTGCGTTCCTGGACTAAACCCACCTTAATAGTTACCGCGGAAACTTCCGTATATTTACTCCGACGGAAGCGGGACCACCCAGGATCCCAATTTCCATCTTACTATTTATCCAGCATATTTTCGATGGAATCGTATTTACGCCGTAGTTGGCCAATTGTAGGCAATTTATGGTTAGGTTAAACCGCCGTACAGAACCAGTATTTTATAGACGTCTTATGTAGGTAAATCACCACCCTCCACCACGGTAAGTAGGCCACGGTCGGAAGAGGGGACTACCCGGCCCCCGATGGTGGCCAACAAAAACCAACTCGATGGACGGATGGGAAAACCACCGTGGAATCCTACCCAGAAAGCTACTTCCGCCAAAATTAAGATATCTTACCGCGATATTCGGACTCCCGGTATCCAACGTCGACTCTACACCCATACCAACCCATCTAGCGGAAGTGGAAAGGCTTCAGCTTTCCCCTCTGGAGGACCCGGGTTCGAGTCTCGAGTCCACCCCTGGAAAATATTTATGGTGGGGTCCGGGCCCGGGCCGTCTATCCATGTTCTCCTGCGGAAGTGGAAAGGCTTCGGCTTTCCTCTCTGGAGGACCCGGGTTCGAGTCTCGAGTCCATCCCTGGAAAATATTTATGGTGGGGTCCGGGCCCGGGCCGTCTATCCATGTTCTCCACCATCCGGCCGACCCCTTCGCCGGGGGTGGGCTGGTTTCGCCTCCATTAAGTACTCTCACCCAGTGGAAAGTGGCGACCAAAAAAAACCTAAACAGCGGAGGCCCGGCAGAAACCGTCCCGATTAATGCCCATCCGTATATTTTATTAAATTTTTTTCGAATAAAAATGGAATATATAATTTTATTATTTCCACCTACTGTAATATCTGGCGGCGGCCAGTTTTTTTTTGTTAACAGATGAGGCCACTTTCCATTCAGGGAGAATACTAAGTGGCGGGGCGAAACAAGCCCTTCCACAGGCTGCCCACCCCTGCGGAGGGGTCAGCCGGATTGTGGAGGACGGGGATCGACGGGCCGGGCCCGGACCCCATGATAAATATTTTCAAGGGGTGGGACCCGAGACTCGAACCCGGGTCCTCCAGAGTGGAAAGCCGAAGCGTTTCCACGCGGCCAATCCGGCCGACGGCGGCGGCCAGTTATACGGCCCATCACTGGTTGGCCGACCGGATGGTAAAAGGATAGAGGGGGACGGCCCGGGCCCACACCTTCCCGGAAAACTGTAAGCGTGGGATCCGGATTCTCCGGGGTGGTAAGCGGCGGCCATCCGGCCCACTCCACCTACTATAAACCAGTTATCGTTTCTACCAGACGAAAATCGGATTAAATTTTGGTTGGATGGTGTAAACGAATCTGCCAGCGGGTCGGGTGGCGATAGTCGCTTCGAAACCCGTGACCGAAAGGTGGAAAGTGTTTTAGGGATCGATCCCGGATCCTTCTACGGAAAATGTAAAGGCTTGGCCATCCGTAGCCGATACGGTGGTTCGGACCAGGCTTTATCACCCGGCCATTCCGCCTCTTTATTATAGAGTTTCGGATGGCCGGTGGTGAAAGAGCCGGTCTTCCTTATATAGCCATTCCGCCTTTATTATAGAGTTTCGGATGGCCGGTGGTGAAAGAGCCGGTCTTCCTTATATAATTGGCTACGCCATTACCACGCGTACGATATCGTAGCGTCGGGGTCGGGCTAGACCGGTTCCCGTAATGTCCTTGGTTTCGCCTACGGTCCGTGTTTCGCCCCGTCGATAACCTTTTTATATTACCGAGAAAGCGGCTCCCTACTTAATCTAGCTAATCGTCTGGGTGGTCGACCTTTGGTCCGCTACTGTGTACTGTCCAAAAGTACTGTGTACTGTGTACTGGAGGAGGCGTATATATATATATATACGCCTCCTCCTTTCGTTTCCTATTTGGTACCGTCCGCCTGTACCGGGAATCCGTTACTTTTCTCTATGCCCGGTTGGTACCACCGGTCGGCGTGATTTTTCTGTCGTTCGATCGGTCCGTCGCTTACCTCTTCTAACTAGCGACGGTTTGGCGGATTCCCGTCTCCATATTTACCAGAAAATTTCCGTGCCTCCTGCAGAAAAATTCGCTTAAAAAAAATTCGAACAGTCGATATCCTCTGTTAGCCCGTCACCTCTTCCGGTGGATAAACTAAGCGGATGGGCGGCCCGGGTATCCGTTCGGCTTCCGCTATCTTCGTATTTCCAAAAGAAGGTTATCCCAAACCAATGGCGGAATAACCCTTAAAACCGGTAGACGAAATGCCAAATACCGGGTAGATCCGTCGATGGTACAAAAATCGTGGCTTTTCTGCGGTGGTACGGGCCGCCCCATCGCCTAACAGATCTATCGCCACCTTTACCTAAGTAAATATCTGGTTTTAACCCGTTCCGTGGTTGGCCACCGTCTCTACGGCGTATATGGGAATGTATCGGAGGGTACGATAGATAGATCCTCTTCCATCCTCTCCCCACCCCGTCTTTACCCCGCGGCCACCGATGTACCACTCCGCTAGAAAATTATCTAGACAAAATCGGGCGGTTCTAAACTTTTTCTCGGCGGTGTATCTGTCCGTCTTTCGGTATAGTTACGTACGCGGTGATATAGACTAAAAATCTGGTATACGGCTGGTCCCGTATTTTTGAAATTTTCCGAAACCTACTTCGTACGGGCCGACCGTCGAAAATCGAGAACTTCGATGTATATGTAACGGGACAAACCCGAATTCAGATATAGTTACGTATGCGGTGATATAGACTAAAAATCTGGTATACGGCTGGTCCCCTATTTTTGAAATTTTCCGAAACCTACTTCGTAAGGGCCGACCGTCGAAAATCGAGAACTTCGATGTATATGTAACGGGACAAACCCGAATTCGGGAAGTACTAGAATTTCCTAGTCGAAAAGAGAATGTTCTAACGCTGGTCGGAGGTTCTACTTTTTCCCGGGCCGAACTCCGAGTGACGAACGTTTCTTATTCAAAGTCCGGAATTTCTAGTTTTTCCTAGTTAAGACCCCGAGCGGCAAACAGGAAATAAATGTCTTCGTTTCTGGTGTATTTCCGTTCAGAATTCGATATTTTCCAGCAGAAATTTCTTCCTTTACGGCGGTAGTTCCCGACCTTTTTTTGGCCACGCCCCACCTAATCGTCTCTAAAATCCCGACGCCCCTCCTGACATATAATTTTTATTAATCGAAAAGTGAACTCTTAATCACCCGGAGAAAGCGCGAAAGGATACTAACTGGCTGTAAACAGGCTTCCAAAAACGTGGCATCCACCGAACAGAAAAGTAAAAGAACAAAAGGACAGTCGAATTACTGAGGAAGAAATCGCAAAAAATTGTTAAATAACAAATTAAAATGAAAAAACAGCGAATAAAGTTTCACAACTGCCGTATACATTTTGATTTTAGAAAACGTGGCATCCACCGAACAGAAAAATAAAAGAACAAAAGGACAGTCGAATTACTGTGGAAGAAATCGCAAAAAATTGTTAAATAACATAAATTAAAATGAAAAAACAGCGAATAAAGTTTCACAACTGCCGTATACATTTTGATTTTAATTTTAAAAATGTGTAGGTCACAATATATATTTATATATTGTATATATCGCCCCTAAAACCAAAAATGAAAAAAATTCGTTGTTAATAACTCATTCTCGAATGGCCCCCCTGAAAAAACAAATTGCCCCCTGGTGGGGCGTGCGCCCCACCTGGAGAAACACCGCTTTCGAGAATATCCGCGAATCTCATCCAGGAAATCCGCCATCCGCGCCAGTGGAAGTACGTACCTAAGCTAAATCCGCTTTCGATGCGCGAAGCGTTGTGTATCTAAATTATGTTGGTACGAAAAGCATAACATTTTGTGTAATTCTAAACGCCACCGAAGCCTACCTGGCAAAAATAAATAACAGGTAACCTAGTCGTGTTTTTTATTTTGATATTTACGGTAATATCGCGAACACAAAAATTATTGATTAATCGAATAAAAAAACATTATTATAACGAACAGAATGCGTATTTCTACGACTCGGTAGGAAATAACAATTTCGTTGTTATTTTCTGTAGAGAAAATGAAATGGGACAAGTTGAAAACACAGCTAGCTTTCATTCGTTATTTACAGTGGTTGACTTTAAAGAACCGAAATTGCCAACTTTTTATTTCTTACGGACAAATATTTTAATTAATCGAAATTCGACGTAACAAAAAGCTTTAAAAGTTGAAAAACACGATTTACCCGTTATTTATTTTCTTCGGTAGACTGGCGAAAATAAATAGGTTTACGGGCGGATGGAAACTTCAGCCTTCCGCGGAAACTTCAGCCGAGGGAAACAAATTCTCGGCTGGACAGAAAGGAAAATTTCGAATGGGCCTAGTTGTCGACCAGACACTCGAAATGTCTGCCACAATTATCCGGGACGGTCGGCCGTACAACAGCCCAGCCGCGGCTCGACTAGACCCAAACGGTAATTAAAAGCTACTTTCTATCGATTTGATGGGTTCCGTTTTCTAGCGCCGGTGGCCTAAAAGTCTTCAGAAAAATAACCAGATAAAGGGAATCCGTCCGTAAAATGCGGTAGGTGGCCGTCCAATTGGGAAAAGAATTTTCCTCGGCCTGGGTGGTCCCCGCTAAATGGGGAATATCTTCCCGGCCGCCATGCCGTTAAATCGACTGGTATTACGCCGAGATACGCGCTGCCGGAATCGGCTACGGCCCCTGGCCTACGTAATTGTTTGCTGGTCTAATACCGGCGTTAAACCCGGTGATTTACGCCGCCTTTTCGTTCGATATGGCCGAATCGTCAGAAAAACCGGGCCACTCCCAACATAAACTCTAGGCCGAAATGGATACGTCCTATATCGTCGACGGGCGCTAAATGTAGAAAAATTGATATTTAATGTCGACTGTGTCGTTATTTTCCGTCTCCATAATTACTACGCCAATTAAAAATGTACCGTTCGACTATATTCGCCTGGTTTTTTTAATATAGGGCCCCTTTCTTAACGGGCCCGGCACCGAAGATAGGGGTGCGTCGGATTTCTTCGTCCCTCTTTTCGTATAAGAAAGCGTACAAAGTAAAAAGAGAAGAGGCAGATTTCGGGCGCGGTGGGCGCCCTTCCCCGGGACCGCGGTTAACCGCCACCTTTATACACCGTCGGCGGTACGGGTTAAAGTGGGAAAGGTTGGGGTCTAATTATCTTCGACCGTCTACTTACCAGCCATTCCAAATTTAACGTCTACGGAATACGCGTTCCGGTTGGGCCGAAAATCTCCGCCCTTCGGTCGAATACGCGTAGGCCCGCCCGCCATAGATAACCTCGGCCCGGGATGGGGGTTAGGTTAATTTTTTACTCTCCCGTGTCTTTTTTATACCGGCCGTCTTATTCCGTGTCCGAATTGTTCTATGTAATTTTTATTCTCTTTTCTACCGGGCCATTAAGCCCACCCTTCCTAAAATTTCCTTCCCGGGACAAATAGAACTATCCGGAAACCCGTTAAAAATTAAACAAGTAGCCGCTACGGTGTACCCGGATATTATTATAGATAGTGTATTCGAAATTAATGAAAATTATGTTAGATCGTCACCTATTAAATATATCCGGTCTTCTGGAAGACTTTACCTTCTTTTACTAAAAAGCTTAAAATATCCAACGACTATTTCCTTTCCCGTGACGTAACGTTTTACTATTTTAATAGTAAGTTTTTCCACTCCCTATAACTCTCGATTTCCCTTCTCCGAAAATACCTGTCGTCTATAAAAAATATAAGAGAACTTACTCGTTTAAAAAAAGTTCTTCCCGCTGTAGGGCCGGATCTGGTCCCTCCTCGGAAACGGTTAGTGGTAATACTTTTCTATTTCCTCTTGGTCCGGTTAATACTTACGGCCCTATCCGGTGGCCGTATTGGTGGCTTAATCCCCTTCTTCCACCGCGTAAACACTTACCTTCCTCTCGTAGACTAGTGAATCCCCAACTTTTTGCCTTCTCCAGATTCGGGAGTTCCCGAATTAGTAATTTATTTATTTCTCCACATTCCCTTTCGAAAATTCTCGAGATTTCCATAAAAATGTTTACTTAAAAAATACCCGTTTTTAATCGGGATAAAAACAAAATGAGGTAGAAAAAAATCGTGAGAAACGAAAACAAATAACATTAGGTTGTTTTATATTTGCGCTTTATTTAACTGTTTAAATATATCGAAAAAAATAGATGGCGTTTCGATAATAATGAAAAAATAATCGTATTTGTTTTACAATTACCGATATTTTATTAAAACAGTTTTTCCATACACGCCGTCTATTCGTTTATCCGCTAAACCAGTCCCGGTTTGGATACAAAAATTTTGGAAACGGAATTTTGGTCTCCAAGCGTTTGTAGATCTATACCAGCATTTTAGCCTTCTTATTTTTTACGCGCCACTATATTTGACTATGTAGAGATTCTAGACCCATATATGCATTTTTTTGGAAAGGTTTAGGACCCTGGTATTTTGGTTACGTAATTTTGTAAGAGAGCCGTATAGTCGTGACCATCCAGTGAAGATGGCAGCTTTTGGGAGTGATCGAGGTCTGGCTCACTCGTGGTACACTATATCGGATCGGGCTGTATTTCCTTTTTACCATAGACGTCGTTACACGTAATTGTTAGCCCGGTGAACCGCCGAATGAATAAAAACCAGATATTTGTTTTGGTTTTGTTAGGTAAGCGTGGCCACACGCCTAAGGCGGGGCTGTACAACCCCCCGCGGCCCCCTTCCTTAAAACGTCGAGATTTTTAATTTTTTGAAATACGCGGCGTCGATGATGTGGCCGCGTTGTAATACTTTTTAATAAAAAGTATTATAACATCATCGAATATCCCACTAAAAAAAGAAATTTGTTTTATTTTTGTACTAAAAAATAATGGAGTTAACGAACTTTAAGTACCTATCTACATTTCCTATTTCCATTTTCTAAAATATTTCTTATTCAGGTGATTAAAACTTCTCCATCCGTTCGACGATTCGAAAAAATTTCTGAACGAATACAGTCGATGATTATTACGCTACGACATTTTGGCTTATTGGTCACCATGGATACCATATATAGACTTCTACATTATTTACTAACTTTTTTGCCTAACGACTATCGTTAGAATTAGCGTATTTTATGCGCGGCCCCAGACAATTTTTTTTCTTCGAATGTGGCGCATCCCTGGCCTATGGCCTAACGCCGAGGGTCTACCGTGTAGCATTCGCGAATTTATTTCAACCTTTTACAAAATGATTTAATCCTTTCGCGAATATATTTAAACTTTTTGCAGTACATTCGAACTTTCGGCTACGAACAGTTTAAAGAAGAGTGAATAAACGAGTATAATATCCATATATGAAAATAAAATTTATTTTCATATTTTAATAGAAAAATATATATATTTATATACATTAAATTTAGTGCAGTAGTTGGCTAGTAGCTGCGGCCGGTGACAAAGAAACGTGTCCATAACATAATTGGCCAGATAAACCGAATGCGATGACTTCCGGTAACCGATGTTCTTCCCGACGCGCAGTAGGGTAGTTCGACTTCGTAGCTGGCCAAATACCGAATTTAAAAACTGTTTTTTTGCGATATCTATGTTACATTTTTATAGAGCCTAACAATTATCTGATGAGACGCTGCCATATAGAAGGAGCTGTGGTGATTATTTTTCTACAAACTTCGATTACGAGTTCATTGCTCCCGCTGATTTTTGTGGCTTTCTTCTGTTCCACATTATTTTTACAAAAATATAATTGCTTATTTTCGATAATTTTAGGTGTTTTTAAGTTTATTTTTGTTGTGGATTATAAAATAGAAGGTTTGTGTTTATTATTTTATAAATTCTCTCTCGATGTCGTAGCGATTTATATTCTGAAATCACATATCTATATTATCATTGACAAATGATGTTTTACACCGCGAATTATCAACTTTGAAGTAGTTTTTGTTTAACTTCCAAGCATTTCCAAGCAAAGATTTTGCTGTCAGTATGTAGTTTATTGCTTTCTAAATCAGTCTTAATCGAAACATTTTGCGGAAATTTGCGGTTTATTAATTTATTAATTGTTTTCTTTACTTATTGTCTGAACGAATTCTTATCGCTTTTAACGATCAATGTTGATATTTATCTGGATATTTTTATCCGATTCTTTATTATTATTGTTAGGTTCTAGTACGCAGCCATCGGCGTTGTCTCTAGCTAGAAGAAAGCTTTATGATATTATGAAAGAGTGTAATAAAGTGGGATACTCGGATAAATACGATTTTTTGGTCAATCGTCTCGTGGAAATCTCGAGCTGCGACGAAGATGATTTGAGTATTTTAAAGCATCATCTGTCCCATTTTATTACACAGTTTAAAAAGCGATGGAATAATAGCTCCAGGAAGGAAGCACAGTTTTTGAAAAAAAATGATAGCTGGTTGTCAAGTTTTCTAAAATTTCCAACCGAAGCGTGTGCGAACCGAAGAAGTTCGGGTCGGCCATCAAAAATATTTGATAACAGCGGTGAGCGATCTAAAAGACGCAAAACAGAAAATTTAAGAGCTCGAGCATCCCCGCACGCTACTCGAATGAGTTTGAGAAGTAGCGGACATAGGATGGCATCTAGTTTGTTAAAAGAAGTCACAAAAAGTCCAAAACGGGCAAAGAAATATCGCTCGGCTCTAAAGCGACAACTGGTTGCCGAAACAAAACTTTCAGTAACATAAGCGCTTTCAACTTTAGTTGAAGCTAGACTGACGAGACATCAATACGAAATCATACGCAGGAACGATAAGGAAAGGTATCCATGTTATACCTTAGTACAGAGAGCGAAAGAAGACTGCTATCCTAATCGCAACGCTTATACCATAACTTCGACAAGTGCCGAAGTCGCGTTACAAGCTTTATTGAATCTTACTTCTGAACGACTAGGTATTGTTTTGTTTGACGCATTGGAAAATTTAACTCTCATTGAAAGAGAAAACTTAAACGTAATATATAAATGGGGTTGTGATGGATCGGGTCAAACTCGGTACAAACAACACTTTGACATAGAAAGTGATTCTGATGCGAATGTTTTTTTAAGTTCACTCGTAGCACAAAGATTGGTAGTAGACTTACCAAAGAAAAAAGTTTTATGGCAAAATCCACCACCTTCATCATCTCGATATTGTCGCCCAATTAGATTTAGATTTATTCGTGAAACGACTGATATAACGAAAGACGAAATTGCTTATATTCAAAATCAAATAAATGCGCTTAATCCGACTATGTACGAGAAAAATGATACTGTTTATTGTATACGACATACTTTATTGTTTACAATGGTGGACGGTAAAATACGCGATGCCATCACAAATACCAAATCTACACAAAGATGTTATATCTGTGGAGCGACAACCAAAACTATTAACGACTCGAATAGATTAAATTCCAAGACAATCGATTCATCTACTTTAAATTTTGGACTGTCAATTTTACGCTCCCGTATTCGCTTTCTCGAGAAGCTTCTTCACTCGGCTTATAAATTGCCGATATTGAAGTGGCGAGCCAGAAGTGAAAGCGAAAAAGATTTAGTTAAAAAGACGAAGGAAGCGATTCAATCGCTCTTAGAAAACAAAAAATTGGGCTTAACTGTCGATATTCCAAAACCTGGTTACGGAAACGACGGAAATTCATCTAGAAGATTTTTCGATAATCTCGAAATAACAAAAGTGAATTGTAATCTTATTAAAAGATATAAAGTGATTCTAGAAACGATATCTAGCGGGCATAGAATAAACAATAAAATGTTTCCAAATTATGCTGCCGAAACTGCTAAAATGTATGTAAAATTATACGGGTGGTATCCAGTGCCACCTACAGTTCATAAAATTTTAATAAATGGCAGTATAGTGATCGAATCTGCCCCGCTACCTATAGGGCGGTTATCGGAAGAAGCCGGAATAAACATTTTAAAATATATCGCGAAGGCTACAGCAGAAAAATTTCTCGAAAAGCCAGCAATGCCGATATATTTAATAGATTATTAATTACATCGGATCCAGTTCTTACAAATTTATCCCCATTGCCAAAATCAAAAAAATTTTCTAAAGATACGCTGGAGACGCTACTTCCACCAGAAGAAGAAAGTAATTTAAGACAAACTGTTTCATCTGGACGCAATCCAGATGAGGCAGATACTTCATCTTCCGATTCCTGCGAACAGTATGATGAAGCTGATCCTTATTTATCTTTAGACTAATTGCGGTTGATATTAATAAAATTAAGTATTAAAAATGAAATCACATTAATTAAAACTAGAAATTATATATTTAAAAAAAAATAATTTCATATGTATTTTAAATTATTTTATCAATATTAAAACACACATAAACAATGAAATAGCTACAGAACGGCTGCTATAATTTTGGCCAGTTACGAAGTCGAAATATCCCACTGCGCGACGGCTTAGTGTTTCCCTAGCTTTAATTTTAATTTTAGAAAAAGCCTTCTCGACTGGTTCGAGCATTGGAGAATAAGGTGGCAAAAATTTAATATTCATTTGGGAAGAATCCACGATATCGTGTGACTGGTGAATCCCAGCGTGGTCCATGATCGATACAACATCTGAGTCTTGGAGTTTCGTTTCGAGTTCCCTGACAAACTCACAGAAGAGTTCTGGTTCTGGAAGATATAATTTTTGAGTGAACAATTCCTCGATTATTCGGTGCAACGATAAGTGTGATATTCCGTCCTCTGACAGTGGGGACGGTAATCACTACCCTAGTACCAGTCTTCGAACGAGCTCGAGATCCTGTGATGCCAAGATTAAATCCACTTTCATCTATAAGAATGAGTTTTTTCCGGTTTACGGGAACCGAAGCTCACCGCATACTGCCTTCCGAGCGGAATAGTTGACTGGCTATTCATTTTGTCTACTTCTAGTGACGCTTTTTAAGCGTAATTTTTAAATCGTGTAACGCTTTTCTTACCGAAGACACACTTAACTGGATGTCGTGTTCGAGAAGCTTCTCTCTGATTTTCATAAGAGTAATTCCGGGCTGTTTGTCAACCGCCGCTTCTATTAGGCGAAGGACGTCGGGATTAAGTAGTTTTTGGCCCGTTCCCTCGGGGTCCATTGTTTAGCGCCTCAAAATTATCCCTTCTGTACTTTGTAATTACGCTATTTCCCGTATTCCGATTTTGACGCCGCCTCCTTTACAGAAAAACCTTCGTACAGTTTCTTTTTTCCATAGAAACAACCTCATACTTTCCACGTCTTCCTCTAACTTCGCGTGGAACGACGGAAGAGTTGGGAGAACTCGAATCACTGCCAGTCGTATTCTATACATATATAAGGCGATTCAAATTTTATATCCAAAATCGCAATGGGAAACGGACGAACAAACATTATAAGGCGTCGCTTTTCCATCAACTGTTTCGCGTAAAGTTTAAATAAATTGGTAAAAAGTTTAAATATATTTGCCAATGGGTTAAATAAATATGCAAACGCTATAATAGAAATGTTTAAATTGCCATTAAAATGAATGGTTTTTATTGATCTATGTCTTACTTTAGGTTTATACGCCCGTTTTAAGGAGTTTGTTTCGTGATTAAATTCGGATAATTTTCTCTTTCAAATGTAAAAAGTTAGTAGATGCCAGGCGAATAAACCGTACATATAACTTATTGCCTTAGTTTATTGACTGGAAGAGGTGGCGGGGCCTAAATAAATAATGTATGGCTATGAGTTTTTAGGAAAAGAATTTTTTTTAATTCTCCAGATTTATAAGAATTTTTCTCGAGAATCGGGAATGAAATTTTCTTATAAATCTCGAGCGCCGTGACTATTATCCACCGATTTCGGTGGCCTGGGCCGTGTGAAAAATTTTCGAGAAAATAATCTTCAGGTATTTAGCGTTTCGTGGGCCAAATGGATTCAGTTTTGGTCGGCGTTACGCCGTACGTAAGAGCTCGATTACTACCGACCTATTAACAAACACAAAATTTGATTCTGGTAATTGGAATAACGGCCTTCCGACTGATGCGCTCTTTCCGGATAGGTGGTCCGCTTTCCACGCCGTACAGTACGTTACACCGCGGGCTGGTAACTGGTTACCATTTGGACTGGCTACGGGTGAACCGGATCTATAACTATCCGACTCGTCCATTGGCTATAATTAAAAACGACCGTATCTGTTCGGCATATTTTCCTCTACGTTTAGGATCCCCATTAAGCGCCATCCTTTTATCGGTTTATATCGACCCTGTTTTCTTCTTAACCAATCTACCGTTTACGCCGACGATATAAAAATTTTTAATACGGGAATCCCTGGATTAGCGCTGTTAATAAATCCTGGCCGTACCCCGCCTATATCGCTAATCGAACTAAAAGCCCACGGGAATAATTACAACGAATCCCGAAAAATTATAAACGTGGATTTTTCCCTCTCTCCAAACGTATCTGTGTCGCGTTACGCCTAGCCTACTTTAAATCATCCAGGAATATGTATAGGTATTTAAAAATCTATAGTAAGAATTATCTAAAATTTATTCTCCACAAAACAATTATTTTTACGCAATTGCGTAAATTTTGTAAAAAATAATCGCCCGCCGTAGACACGGAGTACCGGAGAGGAACCCGAGTCCGGGCTGCCTATATAATCCGGTAATGGCTACTATTAGATAGTCGACATTCACGCTAAATTTATTAATGAATGGAATTACCAAACAATTGAAAATATAACAATCACGTGACCAAAGTCGTAATATTAACAGAATTAAAAAATAAATTTATTCGCGGCGCTCTAAATACGTCGACTACCGTCCCGGAGATTGAGTGGCCGACGCTTCGGAGGGTTGGCAAAAAAAAAATTCGCGCTGGTCGAAGGGCGCTAATCGAATTTGGTACCGGTTATATTAAGGGATAGTTTCTCAAACTTTTTTTGCGCAGTAATGGAAACCGCGTTATTCGAACCCGCGCTAATCCAGGGATTCCCGTATTTCGCGGCGTGATCTAAATATTCTTTCTTCCCGGTTAAATAATAATTATCTTAATATTAATATAGAAAAACTGGCGGTACGACTTTCGCCTGGTCGGAAGTTAATATTCCGAACGAGTCTTTTAATTCCGTCTGGATAAAGAGAATTCGTAGTAAAAACCACCCGGGGATGGTGGTGGACCACCAACTATCTTATCCGCGACAGATTCGCCACCTAACGAAGAAAACATCTATTAGACTAGCAATTATTTGCCGAGGCCTCTATTATTTACGAAATTGTAACGTCTTACGAATAATAAATAATACTGTTGACTTTGGTCCCAGCGGTAATCGACTACGGTCCGGTAGTGTGGTCAGTTTCTGCCAAAATCTATAGGGAAACGTTAACGTCGCGGATACTAAAAACAATTACAGGCAATAATTAAGAAACAACTCCGATTACTTCGAGTTAGGCCGTTAATTCAAAATCCCTAGTATGGGTAGCGGTGCGGTTTTCTTCGACGCTAAGTATTTATATAATTATTATTATAACTTTCGACTGGGTGCGCTAACCCTTAGCTTTGGTCCACCGAACGCTGTCTCTCCGACTCCGGTTGTTTTTTATATACCGTTAATGAAAACAGCAAAAATTCTCAGTACGTTTCCGTATGGTTTGTTCTATTGTAATTTCTTTACCGCGCTACTCGATGCTCGAACTAATCCCCATAACGTCTTTGTTAAAATTGCCATGGAAAATACGGTCATTAATAATCGGGGTTACGCGTTGGTTAATCGGGTAGCGTAAACTGTTGGTTTTATTTACCTTTATTTATAATAAATAAAAATCCCTAATATCCTCCGTCCACATTTCGTGGGTTTCCCTACGGGTCCTCTCGCCTTTCCCTACTTATATTTCGCTGTCTCTTCCCCCACGGTGCGCCTACGGAAGAGTTTACAATTTCCGGATAATTTTTGCCCCGCGGTAATTCCGATGGATGACGGAGAAGCCGGGAAAACCGGTGGGCCGGATCCCACCTCGGAGATTTTCCGCGCCGTCGGAAAGGTAGGAAGGGGACCGGGTGCCCTCTTACCCATTCGGAAGACGGACGCCGGGCTCGAATAATTTTGGTAGCCGGAGCCGACCTCCGACTGGCCTTTCTTCCTATTAGAGGCCCGTCGGGATCTATAAAATGCGCGATTTCCTCTTTTCTTTTCGGACACGGTGGAGCGGCGGGTAACGGTTATATAAATATAACCGTTACCCGCCCTATTTAATTTGTTAAAAACGGTGGTCCGGGTGCACCGACTTTTCCCTAATTTTCCCCATCTTTCGGTTTAATATTAAGGCTGGGGCGCCGACTGCCACCCGTCCCCCACCCATCGACGCCTCTTTTTAAGATTTGGAAAAGATCCGTTTACCGCGAGCCTTCCTTTCCAAATTTTTTGGCCGATTTACCGAAAGATTGGGCCGGGGCTGGGTCTGGTAGAGGCGGGGCCGCTAGACCCCTCGACCGACGGCGGGGTGGGCGGCCGGCCGGAATTTCTGGAAGAGGCGTTTCGGATGGAAGGGTTAGGACCGAACCCGGAATCGACGGTTTATTCCAAACCGTGTCTCCGAAAGAATAGGAACACAGATTACTAATACAGATGGGACACAGCTATAAACAAGAAAATTTCAGTACCACAGCGCGTCCTCAGTTAGGTGATTTAGTGTATTTTTTTCTCGAATGTAAAAGTTTTATAATTTTTCAAGACTGACCAGTATTAATATTTCCAAAATCATTTAAATAATAATGGATAGTTTGTTATTTTAAAATATAGAATTATATTGAATAATAATATTACGTAGTAATCTGTTTCCCACAAGCAGCTTTGGTTTGTAGTAGCCATCTTGTTTTTCTTAAGACGTTTGACTTTCCCACAAGCTGCTTTGGTTTGTAGTAGCCATCTTGTTTTTCTTAAGACGTTTGATCGTAAGACGTTGGTAGATCGAAGTTAACTTTACTTATTTATAAAAGGTATTGTAGTGTAGATTTGAATTTATGGGTCATATTCTCCTTCATATAAACAGGAAGAAGGTTGGAATTTATAATATTATACAACGTATTTCCTGCTGAGAGAAACTTATCCGCTTAGGCTTAGTAAACGTACTGTTATTAGTTATTTTGAAATGTTTTCATTATTATTATTTAATATCACTAATATTCTTTTGATATAACCTTCAGTTTGTACAAATATCATTTTTCAATAAAATTATATTAATATATTATACGTTGTTTTCTGATGCTGAAAAAATATATGAATACAGGTTTCATTAATGTTTAACAATTCGGAAAGAAAAAATTAATCAAATTTGTATTATACATAATTCGAATGTATAAAATCTAAAGTATGATTAAAAATCAACTTTTTGTTTTTAAAAATACATTTAACTTCTTAACATTTAAAATCGAGAAGGTAGTATTCACAATAACGTTTATACAGGAAGTACAGCTATTTTTGTGATGTCATATCCCGACTTCTTTTATTTGCTTTGTCGATGGTGACGTTTAACTGTTAATAGCGCCAACTTAGAGCCCCTATAAGTACAGGCCAGGCCGTCCGCCATTTTTAATCCTCCACTAACTGTTCTTTAAACTCAGTGAGAAGATAATGCAATTTTTAAAACATTACATTGATGTAAAGATAACGAAATAACATTAAATAAATTTAATCACGAATCGATATTGTGAAATTTATTTTAATTTACTTTAGGTTATTTTTCGAATAATGTTTAAGCGAAAAAATTTTCTTTACTAAAAATATTTAAAATATTAACCAAACTCAAAATAATACAATTATTTTTTGTACTAAAGATTTTTAAAACAATTATATAATTTATTGAACTTTAATGAGCTTCTCACTTCATTTATTTATATATTTAATGTTGAGCTGATTCAAAAACAGATTTATTTATAAAAATGTAAATTAAATATAAGAATCAGTTTCTAGCAAGTTTTCTGTATACAGTTTGGTGATTCCATCCATATAGCAAATCATTTTTTCTGATTGTATATAAAATGAATTATAACATAGCTTTTCATTTTCCTATAGAAAGAATGAAACATGGGTCTGAATAATAATATATGAATGTTACATTTAAATCTAAATATATTCTTATTTACAATGAAACAAATATATCATTATTGCTTGATTAAGCAAGATTAGTAAATATGTTATACAGTAAATTTCAGTGAATCAAATTGTCCAATATTAAGATTCATACAAACACAATACTGTATTTCAAAAATTATGTAAATAAAATTATTTAAAATGAATAAAGAGATGTTTTTATAGAAGTATTGACAAATTATTAGGAATTATTAAATACCAATAAATTTATTATTTATTCTACTAAACACATAATTTTAAGATCATCTTTGATTTCCACGATTTTGCTTCACAAATTTAAAAATACTAATTTTAATTTTTGTAAATTTGTATTCCTTTATGATAAGTTTTGACCAAAGATTTGCAACAAAATAGTTTACCAATAGATTGCTTTAATAATAGCATTGCCAATATTAAAATTAATTTTCTTTTAGGTAGGTATAAGAATAATAGATAACTAATATAAAAATCAACATGAAACTCACCTCACATAGATATGCTCCAGGACCAGGACTCCACTTTGCTCTAAGACAATTTATAATCCAGCGTTTCCGTCGAATTCTTTCGGAAATTTAAAAAATCGAAAACGTTTTTTTGTAGAATTACTACAATTTATAGCTGAACAACAAACCATGACGTTGGGAAAATTACAGCACAAATAAACCTGCACAGTAACCAGAATATCAGAGACGTCAACTACCATGTAACTACAGATTAAAAATGGCGGACGGCCTGGCTCCCCCTACAGGGGCCTTACGCCAACTAAGTTAGAATCGTTCTAAGCAATGTGATTGGTTCTTTATATAACTAACGTCATTTTGAAAAGTTACCATCGAAAGTATAGGAAGTGTCCCATATGATACGTCATTTTGAAAAGTTACCCATTGAAAGTATAGGAAGTGTCCCATCTGTGAATAGGAAAAGGCCCGGTCGGGATTCTTCGCCACCTCTTAGCCCGGGCCACCGTCCGAAAAATAAAAGGGCTACTTTAATTGGGTCGGACGGATCGACCCGGGTCCGGCCTCCTTTCCACGCATAGGCGCGCCCACGCCATTTAATTTTTTAATTATTAACGCTAATAATATAATTCCCCTATTTTCCGGTACAGTGGTACCTCGGTATACGTCCTTCATCCGTTCCAGATCCTGGGACTTATACCGAACGAATTTTTCCCATAAGAAATAAAGGGTAAATGATTAATCCGTTCTCACGAAATAATCCTATGGTTATCGGTGTATTATACATGTATGGGATGGTACGAAATAGTTTAAAAAACCGCTTAATACTAAAATACACTAAATACAAAAGCGATGACAGTAGACGAAATAAAGGAAAGTACGCTCTTCTCGTCAAAGTCACCGGTTACTCGGCGGAGAAGAATCGAAGGCCCGCTAGGATGGTGTGGAAGAGGAGGAGGAGACGTTATTGTTCGGAAGGAGAATCCGCTTCCAATAAAAAAACTTTAGGAATCCGAAATTCTGGTGCATTTCCCTTTCTATTTTCTGTCTCTTTTTCGTACTCGAACCGGATCGAGGCTCACCGGGTTTGACTTTTACTAAAAATCTGTCCAAAGAACTTAGCTTCCGCCTTTTCCTCGGGATGTTTCGGAAACACGACACGGTCTGGTGGTGACAGACAACGCTATTACCACTCGTTATAATTTTTATATAAAGAATGCGTTTTTTAGAGAACACGCGACAGACCCGTACGAGTTGTAGCCGGCGAATCGGTCGTATTCCCAACGAAAGTCGTATACCGAACGAAATTTCTCGCATCCGAACGGGACTTATTCCGAAGCGGACGTATACGGAGTCGGCACCGTATTTTCCCAGATAATTAACTTCCGGCGTCTGTCTACTCCGGGTACCGTCAGACCGCCGATATCTTATATTTCCGTACCCGAGGCGGGGGAATTTTCCACAGCGGACCATCCTATCGGACTCGGATAGTTAATAAATAGCGGATCCGGTCGATCCTCCATCGTCCTCCAGGGTGACGAGTAGGTGTCGGACACCGGACGGCCCCTCCTCATCTACGCCACTTAACGGCGCCCCATCCGGTTAAAGTAGCCGGCGCTAGCGGCTGGGCGCTCCCTCCCCGGGCTAGCGGCTGGCCGCTCCCTCCCCGGATGGGTGGGGGCCGATCCCTTTAGACCCCCACCGTTAACCGCGGTACCGAAAGATCGGTCCGGGATTTTAGGTAAAAACGAAAAGAGGTAAAATAGTAAAAAGTAGGAATTTCTTTAGGAGGGTAGCGGATTACGTATTAATATATTGTTTCTCGAGAGTCGACCCGGGCACGGCCGGAGGTAGACCCGCCAGAATTTAGCTACCGTACGGGCTCCGACGCGTCTGACCAGTCACCCTCTCCGGATAGCCGACCGGTGGCCAACTACCCCCCGTCGATAAGTAAGGAAAAGGCCCCGATAATCGGGATATCGGAACCGTCCCCGCCGCGCTGAGAAAAAAGTTCCGGTCGGCCCGACCCGGAGGTGGCCGTCGGTCGCTGCCAGACGGATGGTCCCGACCGGCCACCTCCACCCACCAAAATAGGGGAGTAGCGCGCCGGGCGGGTGAACGGGACGGCGGTCCGCTTAACCGGGCCAACCGGGATCGAACTGGAACTTTCACCCGATATTTATCGATAATTTATATATATACCCGACGTATTTCGGCCAGTGGTGAGCGGGTCGTATTTTGGTGGCGTGGGTTATACCGTATAGGGATTTTTAATATCCGGGAAAATTCGGATAACCCGGACGGTAAATACCGTAAACGATGTTTGCGGGGGAAATTTTCCAAAAAACGGCAGGGCTTCCGAGTAGCCACCGCGGCCTTTCCCACGGTAGCCGGGCCACCGAAGGACGGTGTGGACGCTCATTTACCAGCGGCCCACTCCGAGGACGGAAGAGTCCGACTGGTGCCCGGCTACCGTTTTAAAATTATTCCACAGCCGAAAAGACAATTTCAGGCAGAAGGAAATTTGGAAGTAACGATACGACCAGTTATAATATTAACGAAGGAAAAAACAAAGAAATCAGTCCGGTCGTTGTTAATCGAGGCCGACCGTCCACTAGCGTTTCCTTAGAAAGTCGATATACATATTAATTAAAATACCTTAACATTTTATTTATTTTTATGTATAAAATAATAACAGATAAACAAGAAGAAAAATATACAATCTAAATCAATTAACATAATAAATAATTTATTTGTTTAGTCTTTCCATGTATATTTCTTGTCTGACATCGCAGCCCTTACAAAATGGAATTTTCTGGTTTTTTACAAATTCACAAAATTCTTGACAGCTTATGTCGAAATTAAGTTTTGTGCATAATTCTCCCTTTACCAGCTCAACCCACATCCTGTTACGGTTGTTGGTCCAAATATTTCCTATAATCGAAAAAATTTTTTCCACATATGCATTACTTATAGCTTATAAGTTAGACCTCTCCTAACTGACCAGATACAAGCCACATGCAAACACAGCCAATGCAGAGTGGGGACAACTATATAGCATGTAGTCAGTACTGTGTTTGTGCCAGTTATGGATGTTGGGCCACCAACTGAGCCAATATTCCGTACATGAGATACGTACTACAGACTTCTTCAATCCTTTACACGCTTTGCATACAAGTTCTGAATTTCTAATATACAATTTTATTTTTATAATTATGTGGAGGATTTACCACACAACCCAGAGAAATAATACTTAAACCCAGTGCCCAGATACAACTCGTTGAAACCCGGAGTCTCCGGGTCAAATCCGGAGAGGTGGCAACCCTAATTGTGACATTAATTTCACAAGAGTTATATAGTTTTATGTGCGAGATAGTTCTGAGAACTTATACTTGGATCATGTGCTCTTATAAAATCACTTGAGACACAGAAAAAGGATATTTTTCTCAGGGAAAATGTTATGGTAATTAAAATATTTTACTTACATGACACCCATCACATCTGGTTTTGTGTTAGGAACAGAAATGTTTTTCTTATATCCATCTTGTAATCCTTGAATTTGTTCCAATATTAGAGCAACCTGAAATTATTTGTATATAAATAAACTAAAATACTATGCAAGTTTTCCATATTTAAAAATGTAATTCAGACCTTAAGAACTGTTAATCAGATGAAAATTTGTAAACAAAAAAATTCATTTCCCATAAATTCCAATTAGTTTTGGATATCAGAAAGTCATCACAATTTTATATTGATATTAAAGCATTCCAAAATCATTATTATAATTATATATACTACAATACATAATTATAGTAATGTTTATTTTTAATTTAAACTTAATACTATTATTTATTATGCCACAATGATTGGCAATAAATAAGCCAATCATTGTGATTTTATTTATTAGTTAACATTTGGTGAAAATTTTATAATTTTTATCTTAAATTTATGTAATTCTCAAAAGCTTATTGCTATTAAATTATTTGCAAAAATAAATTAATTTCTGGAAGTATTAATATTTTTTAAAATTTTATCTGTTAAAAATACTTTAATTATGAATTTTATTATGGTAATTTATTTATAATTATTTTACTAAAACTAATAGACATAAAATAATAATTCACTTAATTAAAGAGTAACATTTGCTAGATTTAGCATATTCAAATATAAAATAGATAGAATGACAAAATATGATCATAATTTAATTCTTTATACAAATAAAAAATATATTAGAGATTTGCATATTTGTAATAATATACAATCAATGTTTTGTTAACACACTAAAGCACTACAAAGCATTCCTAAAAAATTTTAAGAGATTTTATTTGGAGTAACATTTTTGGCAAACACTTGCCATCTTCAACTCCTAAATTACATTCTAAACTCAAAAGAACAACAAATAGCAGTTAAGTGTTCTAGAACAGAGTATACACTTTTTTTAAATATTCAATAAGTTCAATTAAATTCAAAAATTTAATAGGATAGCATTCTGAATGCATGGAAATATGCTATAAAATGAAGTACACAGACTAACGAAAATACAGTGTGAAAAAGATAGAAAAAATCGCGATGGTACTAAAATAAGAATTTATTGCATTTTGTTTTTAATTTTTATGTTTAAATTTTTTTTTCTATCTTTTTCACACTGTATTTTCGTTAGTCTGTGTACTTCATTTTATAGCATATTTCCATGCATTCAGAATGCAATCCTATTAAATTTTTGAATTTAATTGAACTTATTGAATATTTAAAAAAAGTGTATACTCTGTTCTAGAACACTTAACTGCTATTTGTTGTTCTTTTGAGTTTAGAATGTAATTTAGGAGTTGAAGATGGCAAGTGTTTGCCAAAAATGTTACTCCAAATAAAATCTCTTAAAATTTTTTAGGAATGCTTTGTAGTGCTTTAGTGTGTTAACAAAACTAATGTATTCTCTGTTCTAGAACTCTTAACTGCTATTTGTTATTCTTTTGAGTTTAGAATGTAATTTAGGAGTTGAAGATGGCAAGTGTTTGCCAAAACGTTACTCCAAATAAAATCTTTTAAAACTTTTAGGAATGCTTTGTAGTGCTTTAGTGTATTAACGATTATTTGCCGAAAAGAGCAGTTTCATGAAAGGTTTACATCAATATTTTGTGAAATTATAAAGGTTTATATAGTTGCAAAATCTTTTCAAAAATACAGGAAGTACATTACAGATACTCATATTAGGTATATGCCAAATCCAGATTTGTTACTGGATCCTCTGATGAAAATAGAAGTGGATTTTGTCTTAAAATCAATTTATACACAGTAAATTTGATTTTAAAATCTATTTGATACAAACAGTGAAGAGAATAAGTAAAAAAATATAATGAATTATTATTTTTTTTTTTTATTACAATACGTACATTAGTATTATGAATTATTCATATTAAATTGGAAATAAACATCTGCATAATTGAATTCTTTTATCAAAACAATATGAGGAATTGATATGCATGAAAAGTTATTAAAACATGAATTAGAAATTATAAATTATTATATAGAACAAAATGCAATCATTGATTTAAGCAAATTATAAGTTATTAAAACATGAATTAGAAATTAGAAATTATTATATAGAACAAAATGCAATCATTGATTTAAGCAAATTATAGTAAATAAGTTATTGATGATAAAATAGTTTCTTTGCAAACATAAAAATTATCTTTACAAAATTGAAAAAGTGGTATACATTTATTCAATTTGTTAAAATCTTAAATTTATAACTTAAGTCTTAATAATACAAATAACCATCTGTTTATGAATAATAAGTAGATTTCTAATTATCTGAGTTTGATTAACAGAATTTAATCTGCAGCCCAAAAGTGATGTTTAATAATTAATGTTTTACCTTAGATGTGATATTGAAAGATTTTTAAATTCCTCAGTTTCATTTCTTTAGTATATCTTAGCAATTAAAATTAAAAATATTGCAGTAATTTCTGGCTTCAAATAATAAAATTATTATTTTCTTTTTCAATAAATGATATATACATATATTCAAATGTTCTATACAATTTATTTATTTTTAAATATTAAATGCATGTTGTCTATAATTCTTATTTTTAAGTATTTTCTGGATTATCAAGGGAATCAGTTTTCCTAACTTCTTGGCTAATTGGGAGTATACTATAATATGTATTAGAGTCCATCCATAAACTACGTCACACTATTAGGGGAAGAAGGATGTAGGAGAATTGTGATGAAAAATGATGTTGGGGAGGGAAGGAGTCATGCAAATTGTGACGTCATGGTATACAAATTGTTAAATACAGTAATTTTACATCAGTATAATTAAAAATTAAATCCTAAAAATTTATAAAAATCTTTTATATGTTGATGATGTAACGACTTCAGCTCTTACAAAGAGCTGATGATGGCATAGAAGCCGAAAACGTTACTCACAGTCAGATTAAATGGTTATGTTAAAAAGTACTGGACTGCTTATGTGTGCTTAGAATTTGTTTAATAGTTATAAACACTGAAGAGAGCAGTTAGATTTTCAATTTTTAGTTTTATTTTGAAATTAGACGATGTTTATGTTTTATTTTTGAAAAATAAAGATGGTAATGTAACATACAGTATTTGAAGATACATTTTTTAAATAAAATATGATATATAATTTTAAGACATTTGTATTCACTTCTGCTAAAGTGTATTTGTAAGCTAAAATATATATGTAATAAAATGCCAATGTAAAATTATTTGTATTTTCTATTTTTTTTACGTAAAATCGGAGAAAAAATTTTAAATAGAAGGGGAGGGTTCTTCCAAATTGTTACGTCACGATCAGAGGGATCAAGCGTAGTATGACAATATATAACGAAGGGGAGGGAGGGGGTAAAAAAAGTGTTCAAAATAGCGTGATGTAGTTTATGGATGAATCCTTACTTTAGTTATGAACATAATTTATAACATTCATAACATTATATTCATATTTGTCTTTATATCAAAACACAAGTATTAAGCATACTATATATCAGGAATGGCTTAACTGCAGCTTGTGAACCATATGTGGCTCTTTGATACCTTCAAAGTGGCTCCATACCATGAAAGTCAATAGTTAATATGAGGCAAATATCTATTTAAGCTAAAAAATTAATATATCTATAATTTGTTTATGTATTATTAAAAGTAGTATGCATCTATATGAAATAAATGATGTGTGAAATAAATAATTTTTGAAATCGTTAAGATTATCTGAAAAACTAATGTTGCTCTCATTGATCCAGAAAGAAAATGCAGTTCTCAAGTATTTGAGATTCTCCTATGTGGCTCGTAGTGACATGAAGTTTTGCCACCCCTGCTATATATACTGCATTATGTAAAGTATATTTTTTCTTTTGTATGGTAAGGTTGGTGGCTAAATTTTGATTGCCCCTTTCCACTCAAATAGAGTACTAAGGGAGCCGTTCTGGGCAACATTAAAAGCAAAATGTAGAAAAAAAAAGCAACCTTTCCAATGTGTGAAAGTAATCCAACCCATTGCATGTTAGGTAGAAGCTTAGAACTATGTTAGTAGAAAAATTAAGTACTATGTTATTAGAAACCTAGAACTGTGTTAGTAATATATCAAGAAAGTATAAGAAGGAACTTATTTTAAGTTAGTAATAGACTTACAACTATGTTAATACCTAAAACTAATAAGTTTTTTTTTTATTTTTTTATTTTATTTTATTTTTTTAATTTTTTTGGTTTTTTTTTTTTTAAATTAAATAAAATGTTATTGTGTTAGTAGCTTAGGACTAAACTTATATCTATAATCAACTTATCACAGTCACTCTGCTAAAGAATTGATAGGACAGAAGGTGTTAGTAGTACCAACCCGACCCAACCTAAACATTCTGATATCTCCACTCCCACAAGAAAGAAAGTGTGGGGTGGACATACCACCGACACACCTCAGCCATCGGGAAAAACCAATGGAAGTTCGTCATTGGAGAAAAACCAACAGCTGAAATGTACCGGAGGAGGCAGTTTGCCTGGAAATAAGAATCCATTCACACAAACACATTCACTCTATGCCACTGGCATTATATCCAATAAAAATGGAAATCTGACACCAAGTAAATCAATCGGGAACAATAGAACTAGAGGTAAACAATTGGAAACATGCTAGAATCAAAAGAATACTATTGAACAATCAAAAATACAAGAAATAGCAATAAAAAACAGCTGGAAACACAAATAAACAAAAGTATAAATGCAAGTTAGATCAAATAGTTCAGGGAAACAATAGGAAATGCCACGGAAACAAACAACTAGCTCCACATAAGGCAAACCAATTGAAGAAACATGTGGAAATACCACAAAAACTTTTGAAAGGCTAAAATCAACTTTAATATGAGGAAACAAGAATATCGAAAGAACAAACGAAAACCCAAAAAACCGAGAACAGTAATGACCCTGCAAAAAGAAATACAGAAACCTATTGGAAGAACCTAACAAGAGGAAAGCAGAGGGACACTAATAACAGCATACCACCGACAGTGTTATGTCCAGTGTTACGGATACATCAAAACTAATCTTAACATAAAAATTCCAATAATATTCCTCAAAACGCTGTATATAAGCTATAAATAGTGCCATTGTTGTTAGCATTCACATACTTAACATAATTTTGAAAACTTGTATTACAAATTACAGGACAGATATAAAATAATTTAAAGCTACACTTCTGATTACAGTAAAATTTAAAATATTGGACAAATTAATTTTTAGTTAAATTGATATACGTCTTATAACTTTAATACTGCTTAGAATAGAGAATAAAATAGCACTTATAGCAGCTGAGAAAATAATTTTATTAACAAAAAAAGATAACTTTTTTTGTTAATAAAATTATTTTCTCAGCTGCTATAAGTGCTATTTTATTCTCTATTGATAAATTGATATATTAATAATATCAATTAATTAATCAAATAATAATATGATTCCAATATTATATACAAAAGTAAAATATTTAAGCATAAATATAGAACATAGGATATATTCCATCAATTGTTGGACTATCCTACCAAAAGTAAGGCATATGGCACCTATTTTCAATATAAGTGTCCTACATTGGCACCTAGTGGCCAATACTAGATTTTGGACTTTCTATGTTCAAATATAACAAAAAATTATATATCAAAAATTACAATTAATAGAGTGAAAAAAATACATGAATGATGAATTTTAAGATCTTTTATTCAAATTGCCATTACTCTAAAACAAAAACATAAGTAGAGAGATTAAAATTACTTATTATTAGAGATTAAAAACCATTTAGAATATTCTCTTATGCCACTTCTTTCAATTCCCTATATAATTGTGACTAGGGTTGCCACCTAAAACCTAGGTCTCACCCAGAAATGATCAAAAAAAAAACATACATCCATATGTTTAATTTTTTATTTATATAAATTAATTATTATTAAAATTGTATTTGTGTATAATCAAATATATGCAGCAATTTCTATTATGATAGCAGTGCTGCACCATCCATAAGAGCGTGATGTGTGGTGCAAAACAGCGTCAAGAGCCTAAAGGTGTTGCGAGATTCTGTGAAGTTTTAAAATTTTACTAATTTTGAAATAAACTCATATCAATATTATGTAAAGTTATAAATGAAACCATAAATAATATATATTTTTATTTGCAATAACATTTTCAATTTTTATTATCGTTTAAAGAAGCACAAAGTTTATGATTGCTGGAAGACAATCATAAGAATAATGATTTTATATAGGACCTTCCTAAGTCTTAAGATAGTTACTAATTTAAAACTATATAAAAATATTTTCATATTAATTAAATTATTTGTTTGATTAATATTTTTAATATACATAAATCTGTTATTCTTCTGAAGTTTGAAATAGTTATATTTTTCTATTGTTTTATCAATAAAATTTATTAAAATTTTTTGAACTCTAATTCTAATCTTATTTTTATTTTTCCCCCTATATGCTGAATTATATATATATATATATAAATAATTATTAGATTTACTATCACTTATAAAATTTAAAATCCATAAATTTAAATTTTCTTTAGGCCTATTATTAGCAATAAATTTAATAAAATTTTGATGAATATTAAAGAATTATCATTGTCATATGTTTCTGACTCATAATTGGATCATATTTCACATAAGATATTTTAGTTTATATTTTATTCTTTATTGACAAATGAGTATCATAAATTTTTATTAAATGAATTTTTCAAAAATATTAAGAACATAACATCTTGCTTTTAGGAATAATTTATTTACTATATATTTATGTCTACATTTTTAATGATATTTTAAATTTATTTTAGTTAGTTTTCTTATTTTTATATTTTTTTACATCCATCTTTTAATTAACTTATGACAGTAGTATTAATAATATTTATAATATATAAAATTATTTTCTTATAACTGGTATATATATTTATTTTAATCTTGACTAAAATATATCCATTATGTATTATTTTTTAAATTAAGGAAGAATTTAGAGATATGAATAGATATTAAAGGTTTTATAGATATGAATAACCTCATTATCAATCATTGTAGATCTTCTAAGTGTCACACGATTCACAGGACAGTCCCGTATTTCTTAAAGAATCCCGCTGTCACATCCAAGACAGTCAAATATGCTTTTAGGCTTTTTTTTTTTTTTTTGTTATTGGCAATAAATTTGATAAAATATTTAATAAACATTATACTTATACAGTTTAACATTGATGTCAGTAGGTAGTATATAATGAATTTATTGATTATAAAATCATGACACTTCTGCACGATATTGAAATGAGCATCAAATGTGATTCTGGAACTGTAGATGTACTAAAGATGGATTTGCTATGATTCTTACTTTCAAAACAATTGAAGCCATCTGGGAATCTACAATTCAAAAATCTCAGTAAGATTGCTATGTTAGTATTGACACTACCCCATTCAAATGCAGATTAATAAAGGGTTTTTTTCTGTCATTAAAAGAATCAAAACAGATAGCCGGAGTACACTGAACAATGAGACACTATCAAACTTAGTATGCACAAAAATAAACAAATTTTCTAAAGAAGAATGTTTTAACTTGCAAGTTAGTGATAGTGCACTAACAAAATGTAAATCAGCTATGTGGATATATAATAAAGCACATACTAATTCAAAAGAATGAACGTATGTAGATTATACATCTAAAGATGAAAAATAAATGATTTGTCCAGCAAATGACCTGTATGTTCAGCATTTTGACTCATTGTGTCCAGCAAATGAAGTGTGAGAGACCTTGGAGGGTCTGCATTTGAAACAATAAATTTATTTATATCATGCTTACTTTGTTGAATTTCAATGTAGATGTTCTGAACTTATAGAAGAAAAAACCACTTGCTTATAATATACCACTTAAGCTACTAGTTCAGAGTCAATACAAGCACTATCAGCAAGTATTAAACCAATACAATAAATATAAAAAAAAACAGCAAGTATTATGCAGTAATAAAACGGTTTAATACTTGCTGGTAGTGCTGTATTGACTCTGAACTAGTAGCTTAAGTGAGATGTTCTGAATTCTGTGCTGTACAATATACAATTTTGCTATTAAATTGAAATATTATAATTTAGAAAAAAAGATAAAACTATAAATTATCATCACTGAATATCAATTTGACAATACAAATTTATGCATAATATATAAGATCAAATTAAAAATTTGGAAATTTCAAATTATTAAAAAAGCTGATTAAATTTTAAATTATTAGTAATTATATCATTATTTTTTCAGATTTTTATTCGATTTACATATTTGATTCTGCATTTTCAAAGATTATTTGATATATTCAATTGAAAGGTCAAAAATTTTTTATAAAATAATGTCTAATATGTTATAAAAATTTTCTTTTGCTGAGTTAAAAATGTTACAGATTTTTGACAAATTTGAAAATATACATCCTCATGGAAGTAATAATTACTTCCATGAGGATATATATTTTCATTTTAAAGTTTTTTTAATGGATTTCGAAAATGAACATGTTTCTAATTTTTGAGTATTTTCTTTAGAACTGAACTTGTCTAAAATTAATTTATTAATCTTAGTTACTATAAAGAAAAATGTTTTTCATTTAATATTATTAAATTATTTCAAGGTTTTTTAATTTCTTTGGGGATCTGGAAGATTTAGAAGCTCTATTGAACAAAACACAAAAAAAAGTATTGGGTAGTGGCCACTGTTCAGCATTAATTAAGCTTTTGCCTAAACATGAAGATCTTTATGTGGCACAAGATTCATGGAATTCTTACCAATCTATGCTAAGAATACTTAAAAAATATGTTCTACCCTTTAAAACTTCTACTTCAAAAAGTTAGTATTTTAGATAAAAATACATGCTATAAAAAGTAATTTACTTTTAAATAAATTTTTAATGTCACCTGAAAAAATTTCCATTTGTTGCAGAAAGTAAAAAAATTCCAGGCCATACAATGAGTTTCTCATCATATCCAGGAACTATATTTTCAGGAGATGATTTTTATGTTATATCCACAGGATTAGTAAGCCTTTTTAATTAATAATAAAATTTTATATGAATATTATAATAATAAATTTAAAATAATAATATTTCAGGTTGCCTTAGAAACTACAATTGGAAATAGCAACACTAGTTTATTCAAATACATTCAACCAGATAAAATTATCCTTGAATGGATTCGAAATATTATTTCAAACAGATTAGCTACTTCTGGATTGGAATGGGCTTCTCTTTTTAAATTGTATAACAGTGGCACGTAAGTCTTTATTTTGTGATTTTGGTAACAGAAATTTTAATTGAACAATATGTCCATTTACAATATTTTTAATTCAAATCATTGAATTAATTCATAAATTAATGTTTTTATTGAGTTATTCCGAAAGTAATTTAGTTTTTTTCATGAAAATGAACGAAAATTTTTTTATAGTATATAAATATTTTATTTAATTATATATTGACCATTTTTTTTATAGTATATAAATATTTTATTTAATTATATATTGACCATTTGTATCCAACATAAGTTGCCATCATCCTGGTAATAGCATAATTCCATGTTCATAGAATTTCTGATCTTTTCTTGCAAAAAACTGAACCAAGTGATTTTTGACTCATTTGAACTAAATATTTTGATGTCTAGAGTTCTGTAAAGATCAGAACAAGTAATAATTGGAGGGTGCCAGATCTGATGAATATGATGGGTGCAGTAGCACATCCCATCCAAGCTGTAATAGCTTTTGGCAAGTGATCAAACTTTCATGAAATCTCCATTATCATGGTGAAACACTATACTTTTTCTGTTAATCAATTCTGGCCTCTTCTGTTTGATGGAATCACTCAAATTTGTCCAATTTGTGGCGCAGTACACTTCCGATTTAATTGTGGAATTGTCTGATAGAAGCTCAAAAAAAACAAAAAAGTTGCTTCAAAATCCCACCAAACAAAGAGCATCACTTTTTTTAATGAATATTGGGTTTTGGAGTGCTTTGAGCTGGTTCATCTCTTCTGCTCCATGATCTCTTGCATTCAATTTGCTTTTGTTGTGAACAATCCATTTTTCATCTCCAGTTATGATCCGCTTCAGAAAGGGATAATTTTCTTCACGTTTGAGCAGCAAGTTACAGATATCAATGTGGTGGAACAAATCTTTCTTTGAAAACACGTGGAACCCAAATATTGAGCTTTGAAACGAAATGAAGTCATTTCAAAATGGTCATGAATATTTTGAACAAAGTCATTTCAAACTGGTCATGAATGGTCGAATTATAAAAATTCAATCTTGTAGCAATTTCTGATATTGTTATTCACGGGTTTGCTTCAACTAATACCATTATTTTGTCATCATCAGTTTCAACTGACTTTCTAAAATGTGGTGCATCTTTAATATTGAAATCGTCAGAATGAAATTTTGCAAATCAGTTTTGGACTGGCATTCTGTTAACACATCTTCATACACTTCACACAACTTTTTTCTTGCTTGAACAGCATTATCTTTTCGGTAATAAAAAAACAAAATATGCCGAAAACTTCCATTTTATTTTTCATTTTGATATGACAACTGCATAAAATTCAAAAAAAAATTTTTTTTATAAATAAACCTTGAAATGTCAGATGTCAAAATATATAATGACAATAAGGTTTAGAATGAAGTTGGCTGGTTAAAAATACAACTAGCAACACTTATGGAAAAAACAAAATTACTTTCTGAATAACCTAATGACATAGTTATATATTAATATAAATTTTTAAACCTAAACTCGAGAGATAATAATCAAATATACAATTCTGCCTAAAAAATCCTTGATTTAGGCAGAATTAGGATCTATTTTACTATTATATCCCTATTGGCTAGCATCATAGAGGGCCTGTGACTACATAAGTCCAGTCAGAAAGATTTCTATCAGCTTAGTTCTGATGTCTATGATTGAAGAAATTCTAAATTATTATTATTATCTAAAGAACCAATCTGTCAGGTGATTTTGGTGATCTAATGATTATGAAATTAAAATGGTAACTGAAAGGTCCCTGGTTCAATCCCAGATTAAGACAAGCTTTTTCTTCAGATAAATTAAAAATTATAATCCAGTAATTAATTTATAGATGGTATCATTATTATTCTCAGTCTAATTATTAATTTGTTTTTTAATTCAGAAATGGCACTAACATTAGTCCAAATTATTAAAATTCCATTAAAAACAAGATTTTCAGGCAGAATTAGGATATATTTGCATTTTTCATTTTTAGTTTCATTTTAATAAAAATTACTATTTTCATTAAATATATTAAATATTTTAATAAAAAGGACTGAATTAAAAATGTAAAACTAGTTGAAATAAAGAAAATTAAAATTTTATATCATCAGTAGTAATTATTTCATTTCAAAATTGAAAGTTAAATAAAAAAAATTCTCCTTTATTTAAATAAATATTAGATTAAATGTATAATTATGTTATATTGAGTTAATATATATAATAAATAGTATAAATGATACTATGTATTATATGTATTGATATTTTGATAAATACTAAATATTAATACTCACTTATTATATACAGGGTCTAAACAATTTGGTCTCTTTTTTGAATTTGGATGTTTTGATAATTTAAGCAATTCGTCCTAAATGTAAGAAAAGATTTGTTTGAAATATTTAATTAAAAAATAAACATATTTATATATCGAATAAGATATAATATAAAATAATATCTCATCAAAATATAACAACAATTCTCTAATCTTTATGATAAATAAAAACTTTTTATGAATTTTAATTTAAGTACATTCAGTTTGTGTTTTTATCCCATACAAGAGTCCAAATATAAGTGATATTTTTGAGATAAAGAATACATAATAATTTCTTCCATTTAAATTGAGAGATTAATATAGTTTAATTTTTATTTGCCAGTAAAAACTACATAATTATTATTATTAAATCTTTATTATAATACTCAAACAATTTGACTACTTTTCATATCGCTTTTAAAACTTAAAATTCCCAGATCTAAAACACAATGGATCTGATTAATTTGAATAACAACTGTGAGAGTCACGTGATCGGACGAAGGAAATCGCAAGGGTCACGTGATTCGAAGAAAGATGAAAACAAATTAATTAATTGTGAGAGTCATATGATCGGACAAAAGGAACCGTGAGGGTCACGTGATTCGCCGAAAGTCAAAAATATCTTAATTAATATCACTTACAAATGTTACTAAAACGTGAAAAACATCATGTAATGTGAACCAATGTAATGTGAAAAACATCATGTACGAAAGATGATAATTAAGAACAAGAACAATCATAGTTATCATAAAATACGAAGATAAAGGGAGTGCCCCGGAAACCACATCGAAAACAATCGTTATTCGGATGACAAGTATGGATTTATGACCCGAATTATCAAGTCTAGATAAGGTCCGAGAGAGAAACCGGGGCCAAGAACGGTCATCTTTAAACCCAGACTGCCTGCCTTTGGACCGATAGGGGAGGAGATGGTCAACGATATAAGGATCCACTGAACAAAGGGTCAGAGTCTTTCCTAATCGTCTTCCCTAGTCTTTTCAGATCGTCTTTTCCTAGTTATCCACTATCATCATCTCTGCCTTCCTGTTTGTCTCGTCCGATGACGCTGTCTTCCGAGTTCATCTGTCCTTCCCCGCCAAGTTAGTCCATTTGTATCATCGCGGGTTTTCATCGAAGAACTTTTACAATCTTCAGAAGTTTCAACATCGACATTATTAGTCTCCATAGACCATCGTCTTATCAACGTAAAGGTATTTATCCTTCCCACCAATGTGTTGAACTGTTAACATGTACGATAATGTACAGGAATCTCTCTCATTAAATGTTTATTGTTAATGTTAATTTGAGTTGTGTGGCTTATTGTGTCTACTGGCTCTCCTGCCCCGTCCTTACTCACGCCACAACCGTGTTTTTCGGCCAGAATCACACTGTGTTGTTGAGACACATTCAAACCCAACTGTGTCAGAAATCCTGACTAAGGCATTTAAGGCTTAAGCCTGTGCCTGAGTTGTCCAGAAGGCATCACACAACTTAGGTTCTATAAGAGTTATTCCAAAATTAATGATCATTCCATTTTCCAATTTAAAATTAATAAAAAGATATATGAGAGTCTTATCTTTTATCATTCTTGTAAGAGAATATCATAGTCTTTAAGTCATTGTCTGTCAACAGTATCATATCTTTTTTTTTTTTTTTTTAATGTTTTATTGGCTTATCAAATAATATTTTGATATCAACAGTATCATATTTTTTTTTTTTTTTTTAGAATGTTTTATTGGCTTATCAAATAATATTTTGATAAGCCAATAAATTTACACACACACATATATATATATTACAGTTGAGTCTCTGTAGTCTAACACTTCCAGTAGTCCGACACTCTGAAAAAACCGTCATGCCACCTACACAGGGACATAACTACGGGTGGGTCCGGGTGGGCCATGGCCCACACATCGAAAGTTCTGGCCCATGCACTGGCCCACCCTGAATATATAACCCGAAATGTAAAATTGAAAACCTTGAGAGTTTAACTCCACATAACCCAAGATCCCTCGAGTTTTGTAAAAATGAAAATTTACAACCAAATACATTAAAACATCTCATAATCCAAGACGCCTCGTATTCCGTAAAAATGAAAATAAAAACCACAAGTATAATTTAAGCCCACATAATTTCATGCAAAGAAGAACTCAAAAAGCACAACCAGTATAATTTAAGCCTACATAATTTCACGCTAATAGCGATACTTTATTTACAAGCTGCGAAAAACCTCCCTACTGAACACTGTAAAACCTCCCTACCTTGGATAGGGATATGTAAAATATATTATGATTGGATAAATATTAAATAGTAATTTTATATTCATATGTCTGAAATAAATGCCTAATTATAATCATGGATTCGCACCAAAAATGCTTAATCTTGAAATATTATGTTAATAGATTAAATGATACTGTTTATGAATTATGATATATTTGATGCAAAACCATTTTGCTATCATAATTTGAAAAAATTTGAAAATAAAATAGTAAAATCATATGCACAAAAGTTTGTAACTCAAATGTTTATAATGAAAAGAACAAGTATATTATATATACAATATAGTAATATGGTAGCTAAAATATTTAAATACTAGAAATTTCCTACCTGGTGCCAATAACTGTGTGATCTTTTTTGTTTAATTCTTTTATTCATAAAATTCATATTAATCTCTAAAAAGTTTTGCAATTTTTCACAGAAAATCTTCTCATTTTTACAATAATTTGCATATAAATTATTCCAATGCTTATCAATCAATTCAGATGTCAAATATCCTTCTACAAGACCAGCAGCATAAGCTTGAAAAGAATCATTATAAAATTCATTTGTATGTATTTCTAAATAGGACCATCTGAAATTTAATATTATTATATCAATATTACTATTCAACAAATAAATTAACTTTAAACTATAATTTCATAAGAATTAATAATAAAATATATGCAATAATTAATAAGATCAGAGTTATAGTAATTAATATTAGGTCAAAGTCAATAATGTTTTGATATTTTTGGTATTAATGTTAAGTATAACCAAAATGAATTTTTGAATATTTAAATAACTATAATTCTAATGAAATAATCAAAAGAAAACTTTTAAGCTAAAAAATTAATATATCTATAATTTGTTTATGTATTATAAAAAGTAGTATGCACTATTTTCTATTTATCTATTTTCCAAATATATCATATTTGATAAATTAATTTAGCCATGATTTTATTAAAAAAAATTATTGATATCATATCAGTTACTGAATATATACCATATTATATAATATAATGCATATTATAAGTTTGATAAAATTCTATAAACATATTAAAATAATTTTATATTCAATACCTACATTGTATTATAAAGTACAATATATTGTAGTTTGAATAAGTTTAAAAAATTTAAATTAAAATTACTACATCAAATGAAATTTAATACTCTTTAATAAATCTTTTATTTATCACTTGTTTGGTTTATATTCATATATACAGTGTAGTTAGCCTCTAATAATGAATATGTTAGGTTCCATAGAAATGCTATATTAAGCAAATCATGCGATATGAGAGTCACATCATTTAGAAAAAATAGGATTCGGCTTTGAAACATTTTTTTAAATTATATAAATAACAATGACATATCCCTTTTAACTCCATTTTTAACCAATCTAAGATTTTTATTTTTCTTCTAAAGAAATCAGTTTTCTTTTAATGTTGGTTTTTTCTCTTGGCAGTTTCAATGTCCATTATTATAAAAATAAATTTTTTTATATAAAATAGTATTGCATATTAATTATGTATGTAACTCACAGAAAGATATTAACAATTATAATTTTTAATATGCTTTCTTGGAAAAAACAAAGACAATTTTCAATAAAAAAACTGATACTATGCAAAAAAATATGTATGCATTACATATATGGTGCACTACACCATCTAAAATCAGCAGAGGGCACTTTCCCCAGTCTTTCCAAGATACCGTTACTCACCAGGTAGCCCACAGTGAGGTAGCCCCACTTTTGCTCTTTGTCGACTGCTGCATGCACGTGTCTCCTTCAGTCTGCTGAATACCTCGTACCTACAAAGAGTGCACCAAGTCATCTCGTTTTTTTTTATACGTATATATGTATGTGTGTATATGTACTTATTAATGTAAATATTGTAAATAAAGTAAACTGTAATTTAACATCGTCTGATTAAAAAAATCTCTACTCCAAACTTGACGTGTGTCAGGCCTAACATCAACCACTACACATATATGTGCTAAAAGGTAATACCCCTAATATAAATTCCTAGAGATTCATAGAAATTTGCATAAGTACTATATTATATGAAGGTTTATTGTATAATGTTTTTAATTTAAACAAAATATTAAACTTTCATTCATTCTAAAAACATTTACACAGAAACAAAATTTAATGACAGTAACTTTTTCATCCTAAATGCTTAAGTCATCATCAGCTAAACACAGTAATAAAAAGATTATTCAAATGAAAAATATTTACTATAGATATGCAAACACACAAACTTTCATATTAAGTCAAGTATGAGTTGGACTTTACAATAAACTTGAGTTTTTGAGTCAAGCTTGAGTTTTATCTTTAAAAATATTTTTAATGATGATAAAAGTTGAATTTAAACTTTTAACTCTTTTATACTATTGTCTAAATAAATTCTTGATAATATAAGAAAAAGTAATCAGAATTTAGGTATATATCTATGATTTTATATAGAATTTTGTAAACAATTTGCTGATGAATTAAAATATTTTTATGATTGTAAGTTATCACTAACAATACAATATTTTAATAATAAGTATTGAGTTAATAAATTCAACATTTATAATTTTAATGTGTAGAATAAAATAACTTGAAAAGACTTTTTAACTGAAATATTCTTAATTTTTATTAAATATAACAAAATAAGTATAACCAAAGTTAACCAAATAATAAAGCTATTGTTTTAATAATAAAATAATATATACTTCCATAATAGCAAACTCCATTATAAGTGCAATTAAAAAATGATTACAAAAAAAATGAAATTTTTTTAACAGAAGTGATATTCATGTATCAGATTATAAATTTCAGGTTAGAAAATTACCAGAATATAAAGTATCAAAATACAGAAAGTGATGGATTATATGATTTTTACTTCAGTTCAAAATTTTCAAGTGAAGCTGATTTTATTTTGAAGCTCGAACAGAGTTAGGTTTTATTTTGATTTGAGTTTTGAACAGTTTGCAGATCTCTAGTATTTACTTTTATAAAATTATATGATAAAAGTAAATACTATAGTAAAGTTAAATATATTATTGATACAGAAGTTAATAAATGAAAAATTCCATGAAAAAATAAACAGAATATCATTAATCACTAATCAGGTACTAATTCCATTCACAAGTCAATACTAAATTAGCATTATTTCATTCTGGATGAAGTAAATATTTTTGATATAAAGTTATGCTCTTTCAAAATTTTAAATGATAAAAAATGGACTTTTGATGACCAGTACTATAATTTTATTTAGCTTGACAGGAGTAGTACAGTAGTGTCTCCCTAATCTGACACATATGCTTCCGGGGCTTGTCAGATTTCAGAGATTTGTTGGATTATTGGATGTTCAATGAAAAAAATGGAATTACACAAAAAATAGGCTGTTTATTAAGACTTTCCTATCAATACTTTTGCTGTTCAAATCTTTCACAAAATCCTTAATTTTATCCCGATTTTTTTTAATGCCATAAATGGTGGCTTATCCAATACAGTAAAATGAAGCCAAACCACTAAATTTTCTCCCAAGTCATTTCTTAATTATTTCTGCCTTTTCAACCACAGTTGATGTCATGTTTTCATTTTCACTTTTTCTGATTTGTGACATTATGTTAAGATAAATAAACACTGATATAATAAAATCACTATTTTACAGCAATCAGTGTACTGAACTTAAAATTAGTCCGACTGTAAGCCTAAGTAACGAACAAATAGTGGTTAATAATTTATGTCAGTTTCTCTTTCTTGCACGTCGACAAGATGTGACATGAAAATTTTGCATGGGCGGCACAACAGTTTGCAGAGTGTCAGATTATTGGAATTGTCGGACTGCAGAGACTCAACTACATTATAATAATCTTATAATTCACAATCATATCATATATTAAATTACTGTTCAACAAATTTTTACAAATGGAACTGAAAATTTCTGACAATTAAAAAAAAAAATTGAATTGCTTTAAAAAAGTATATCAATAATACATCATTATTTGGGTTTTTTCTTGTGTATTTGTAATAAGGTCTCCATAATAACTAATTTCTTCCATGAAACTGATATACTTATTGAACAAATATAATGTAATTGTATTAGCTATGTTTTTTCTTAGTATTGTATTGACCTATATTACTGAAGAAGGTTGTATCTGTAATTGAAAATGTTTCAGAAGTAAATAGTTTTTTCAATTTATCTGCCTAAATATTACTGTTTACTAAAGATGTAGACATTCTGCAACTAATCAGAGTAAAGAGGAAAAACCAAGCACTAAGCAGAAATAAACCTTTATTTCACAAAGGAATGTTTTCAACCATTTTCCATTGGTCTGGGGTTGACATTAGCTGACAAAGACCAGTGGAGAATGGTTGAAAACGTTCCTTTGTGAAATAAAGATTTATTTCTGCTTAGTGCTTGGTTTTTCCTCTATTACTGTTTATTTATTTATTTGAAATATAGGAAATGTGTGATAGATACTTAATTTATCCTAAAACAAAAGTCAAAAACTTACTGCTTTTTTCGATGTTTGATTAACTTATAAACTAATTTAAAGCAGTCCTACATTTTTCTAATAAATCAATTTAATGCAAGAAATTTGTGTAAAACACTGTTTCTGTATCTAAGTTTAGTAGATAATGTTCAATGATTGTGAATGGATTTCAGGGATTGGCACTTTGAAACTTCCAATTGGCTGAAATCAACTACTACATACTGTATTAATTGCAAGATATCATTAATAGACGAATTATTGATAACAAACATATTGGATTATTCAGTCATTTTTAAGCAAACTAACATTAAAACAGGTCATTAACACAAAGTTCATTATAATCAGGTTTTAAAATTTGTTCTCAAGATTTTTAGCCCATATATGTCAACAGTTAGGCAACTGAACAAAAACTCTTACAACAGCAATATTAATACAATAATAAGCAGTATTTTATGTTTTATTACAGTGTAACCTGTCTAATAAGACCAGCAATAGGCGGTCAATGATCGGTCTCAATAAGCAGGTGGTCTTTGATGATAGGTTTCTTCTAAATTTATTTAAAATAGCATAAAGTAAGTTACATAATAAAAAAAACATTTTATTTTTAAAGAAATCTCAGTGAAGAAATAGCATATCATGAATAATTTTAAATACATAACATAAAACAATGACATAATGTACAAAATGCTGTATATTTTAATTAAAGAAATCCCTAACTAATGTTTGTCGTAAAGCGTTTCTTTCTTGTTTTACAATATTTTGTTCAACAGTAGTTTGAACCGAAAGTAACTGTTTGAAGCATTCTTGCAAAGATTCCTTAACTACAAATGCTTTTAGCAATTTCACCATCTGTAGTGCTTCATTTAGTGTCATTTTTGGTTCTTCCTGTGTAAATTCTTCATCTGATTCTGAGATTGCTTCTTCAGTTACAGTTGTTGGCTGTTTCAGTGCTTGGAAAAAATCTTCTTCCCAGTTGTTAGAAGATTTACTATATGTCAAAATTTCAGAATCACAATTGATAAATGCTTCTTGACTTATATCCAAAAGAAATTCGTTGCTCAATTCTTCATTTCCTTCCTCGATTTCATTTATTTCTTCCAGATCCCTAAAACCTGCATGTTTAAAACAGTTTTGAATTGTAGAATTGCTGACCTGATCCCATGCTTCTGCAATCCCAATAACAAGCTTCCAAAACATTAATTTTCTTAACTGCTATTTCAATATAATCATTAACTAGCAGATGATTTGCAAGTAATGTGCGATATTTGCACTTAAAGCTTAATATTATCCCCTGAACGAATGGTTGGAGCTTGGACGTTGTATTCGGTGGGAAATATTTAATTTCTATATTTGTTAGATGTGAAATGTTTGGATGACAGGCGGCATTGTCAATAAAAAGAAGAATTTTCCGATTTTTTTTTTTTTGCATTTTGGCATCTAATTCTCTTATCCAGCTTTCAAAAATTGACGATGTCATCCAGGCAACAGTATTTGATTTCCAAACTACTGGCAGATTTTCTTTTTTTTATGTTTTTGAATGCTCGAGGATTCTCTGATTTTCCGATAACAATTGGTTTCAGTTTCTCTCCAATTGCATTCATATATAAAGCAATAGTCAGTCTTTCCTTTTCAGTTTTCTTTTCTTTTGCATCATCAGATTTGTATATTAAAGATTTTCTTGGTGTTGCTAGAAAGAAAAGGCCAGTTTCGTCAAAATTTAAAATGTCTTCTAATTTATAGTCTTTGCACAAATAATTTAATCGTTCCTTCCAGTTTTCAACAGTTTCTTCACTCACTTCTGCACTTTCACCAGAAACTGTTTAAACACGATATTATGCCTTTTACAAAAATATTCTAGCCAACCATTAGATGCAACAAATTTGTGATCCATAACTTCTGCTATACTATGTGCTTTTGCTTGCAAAATAGGACCAGAAATTGACAATCTTTTACTTCTTGCTAAACCAAACCAAATTTTTACTTTTTTATTCAACTCACTTTCTTCACTTGTTAATCGTTGCATTTCTTTAGATTTTCCTTCTTCAAATGCTTTTTCCAGTCGTCTGTATGCACTAATGTATGTTGAATCTGAGTTCTGCTCACTTTGAAAATATCGGCAATAGCTTTCTGTGATTATTTTCTTCTTCACTTAGTCTGATAACTTCTATTCTGTCTTTCAATGTCAATTCTTTTCATTTTGAAATGTCCTCAGATTTCCTTTTTCTACTTGTCATTTTTTTTAAATTGAAAATTAATTTTGCACTCTAAATTATGATCTGTGTCCCAGCTAAAAAAGTACAGGTACCGTATTTGATTTCTGATTGGGTAAAAAATGATACAAGATAGGAAAGTCTATCTACACCTGCAAAACTATGTAAAGGGGTTATCACCAGTTTTACAAATGTAGGAGGGATTTATAATTTAAATTATGCAATATTTCTAGTTATTTTAAAAACCCTGGTCTCATTAATAAGGTGCTATGGAAAGCTGATAGTTTCTTTAAAATAGTGGTCTTGGTCCTGTTATACAGGTGGTCTCAGGTTATAGGATTTTATGTACAGAATTTTAAAGGGCAGTTCTGAGTTCTGGTCTTAAGCACAGGTGGTCTTTGGGACAGGTTACACTATTCTCTGACTGAAAATCAGACAATGTTGCATGGAATGCAATTAATCCACTAATATGATACTTAACATTAATATACACAAAACATAAATCAGGTAATACGAAGTTTTATTAAAATAAACTAACATGCTTGAACTTATTATCTACAAACATAATAGATATTTATGCTGTATATCTAAAAAAATTACATAAAATATTTTCCATAATTTTTTTAAGTTGTGTTATGTAAGTTGGAGAATGGCTATATAATTAAAATACTTTATAATTGTCATTTATTATCCAATGTATTTAAGATAAACTTAATAAAGGAGTTTTATTTTTATTGAACATTAATTGTTCTTGCACATCCATTCTCTTCAGTCAGCTGAATATCATTTATAATATTGATAATAATTGTAAATGATGTCTTAAAATTATTTACAAGTAAATTTTATGGCGATCCTTAAGAATAAAATTGTTTACTTGAAAAATCTCAAAATGTGCTATGGATAGTAATAGACTAAAATCCCATAAATATTAAATTAATTATCAACTTTCCAAAATGTCATTATTATTAAACTAATGCAATAATCAATATTCTATTTCAGCATGTCTCAAATTTTCAATACCTGCATACCCCTCTCAAGCAAATACAATTTTAGAAAATTATAATAATAATTTATTCCAACACAAATAGCTATAAAAATATTTAATAATATTTCAGTTTTCTATTTCATCAATTCTATTCAATTCTCTCTCTGCTTCTCAGAATTGAAGTAGAAATATTATCAAATGCATTATTATGTATCATTGTCACTATCAAATGGACTTATCAAATTATCAATATCATTATCAAATAGAACAGTATATCCAAAGTGTGGTACATGAAAGATCTTTAAGGAATACCAGTATTTTTTTTTTTAATTTTAATAATTTCTTTTTACTTCTATATTTTGCTCTCAGTTTACAGGTTTTATAATTCTGTAATTTATCATAATGTAAATGTTAATAAATATAAATGCTTTTTAATATTTGCTTTATATAAAAACATAGAAATAAAAAGAAATAATCAATTTAAAGAATACCTTATACCTCTTAAAGATCTTTCATGTACCACAGTTTTGGAAATACTATTTTATTTGATAATGATACTGATAATATGACAATTCTATATAATAGTATTTTATGATAATTTTATTTCACTTTTGAGAAGCAGAAAAAATATTGAACAGAACTGATGAAATAGAAAACTGAAACATAAGTGCTGTAAATATATTCAATTATTATCTATTACAGATCTAGTATAGGTATCCTTTTTCCTTCAAAATTCTTTGAAATATATTTGTTATATTAAATATTTATAATCAGTTGTATATAGCATAATCTATTAAATATGAATATTATATTTAACTTAAACATACTAAATATGGATAAAATGAAAAAATTAGAAAAATATTTAAAAATAATCTTCTATAACTATTAATTTGTATGATATGGAATTTGATAAATCTTTACTTAATTCAGGAATTAGTTTAATTTTATAATATTTCCATTGATTCAGAATAGTAAATTTTAAACTTTAATAAAATCAAGAAATTTAATTTTTCTATAAAAATTAAAGAAATGTCAGAAAAATCTAAAGAATTAGAATATTTTCCTTTCATCATTATTATACTGTATACATTATGCAATAAGAAATATTTTCAATTTTAATAGAAATAGAAGACAAAAGCATTATTTCTAAAAGTGTTTATAATTTAAATTATAACATGATAAATTAAAATATTTAAATTGTGAACAAAATAGTTTTGAATTATATTTAGAAACTGTATTGTATATTTAATACTGTTAAATAAAATTGGCGAATGATACAAAGTAAAGTAATAAAACTTTATTTGATACACGACTGGACAGATACATCTAATGCACATGTGGACATACAGAGAAGTGAGGAGATAAGACATGTGGAAATGTTTAAGTGTTGCCAGAGTACACAAATAAATAAAGGTACAAAAATTAGCCAAAAAATATAAAAATTATATTTTTTGGCTTATTTATAAAAATTATAATAAGTAGTTGGGAAGCGTCCTTCCAACACCCCTTCTCACTGAACAGCTATTTAAATTCCATTTGTATGGAACTTACAAAGGTTTTTAATTTTTCCTTTGATAATGGTTTGGTCATCATATCAGCTAACATTAATTCTGTAGGACAATATTGCACATCGATAACTCCATCTTCATGTAAATTGCGTAAAAGATGGTATCTGATATCAATGTGTTTTGTGTGCGTGCACTTGATTTGTCAGATTTAATCAGTCCAATACACCCTTGATTATCTTCGAATAAGGTGGTTACAGTAGATATCATGAGACCCATATCACTTAATAATTGACATAACCAAATGAGTTCTTGACATATGTATGCTCAGGGCCATGTGGTAGATTTTCTCAGTATGAGGCAAGTCTTCGAAATGCCGCCCCTTAAATGTTTTTTCCTTTTCTTTCTGTATTCTTGGGATGAAGACTCTATATCCAGTGCTTGGGAGTACCTGTTTAATTGACGTGACTATAGTATTTATTAATATATTTTATATTTATTTATTTGGGAGTACCTGTTTAATTGACATGACTATTATAGTATTTTATAGTGTGAAAACGTAAATTTTGTATCTGTTATGCCCTATTTCTGCCCTCTTTTTTGCCTAACATTTTATCCCACATGCACAATCTGTTTGTTTTTACTGTTCCCCCGACACTCGGGGTTTAAATTACAATTTACACTTGTTTTTACAGATGTCCCTTTCTCTGTTAGGTTCTAAGCTAATGCTCACTTTCTCTGTGCAGCTGAAGAGGGGCAGTCCAGCCTGAAAGCACTCTTGCATCATTAATTTTATTTTAAGGTCCTATTAGCTAGTTCAGATTTTGTTTTATTTTGATTTACCGATTTAAACACAACACAAACATTTGCCACTTCTCAAGACAAACAACATTAAAATCAAATATTGTCAATAATTGTAAGCTCAAAGCAGAACTATCAATATAGAAAAGCGTTGTGTAAAGATTTTTGAATGGTTCAAATTGTATTTTGATTTCGCTGCTTATGCCGCCCCCTTATGGTGCCGCCTGAGGCGGCCACCTCTCTGCCTCATAGCACCACACGGCCCTGTGTATGCTGCAGTGATGTATTCTGCTTCAGTGGAAGAGATGGCAACTGTAGCTTGTTTCTTACTTGACCAGGAAATTGGACTATCACCTAAAAGAAATATATAATCACTGGTAGATTTTCTGTCTTTTCTCACCAGTCCAATCTGCATCGACGTAACATTTTAAGGGTAGTTGTTCTTTTGTTGAAAATCGTAGTTTAGCATCAGCAATTCCAGATAAATATTTCATTACCCTTTTCACAGCCTTCCAATCTCGCTCTGTTGCTTGACTGATTCGGCAGCATAGGATTCCCACAGCAGTGATGTCTGGTCTAGAGATGGTGGTAATATAGAGGAGTGATCCTATAGCTTGTCTATACATTTTGTTGTCAGGTAGTCGGTTGCTTGGCTCTAAACCATTTGAAGGATATGACAGTTCCATGGGGGTTGCCACTGGCTTACAATTTTCCATGTTATAAGTGTTGAGCATATTTATTATTTTAGTTTGTTGATGAAGTAAGAATGTACTGTTCTCTTCTCTTTCTATTTAAATTTCCAAATAGTGTGTTATGTCTCCAAGATCTTTGGTTTCAAAGTGTTTATTGAGTTCCTTACATATTGTTTAAATGGCATCAGCTTGTTTACTGGCAACCATTAAATCATCTACATAGAGAAGAATGTAGGATGTAGATTTATCATCTCTCCTCCAGTATAGGCTAGAGTCAGCTTTGCTTTGTATAAATCCTTGTTCTAATAGAGCTGAGGTTACCTTTTTATTCCAAGCATGAGCTGATTGCTTTAAACCATTTATACTGTGATTTAACTTAAGTAGAGATCTTCCTTCCCTTTTTCGATGAAACCAGGTAGTTGTTCCATATATATGCTTTCTTCCAAATCCCTATATAAAAATGCAGATTTTACATCAAAATGTTTATGGAGTCACCGATATGCACTTATGGTAAGTAATATGCAAACAGTTTCATGTCATACAACAGATGCAAATGTCTCGTCGTAATCTTCTCCATACTTTTGTGAGAAGCCTCTCGCAACAAGTCTAGCTTTGTAAGTGGTAACGTGACCCCCTGGCATCGAGTTTTCTTTTAAATATCGACTTTGTTGTGATTGTTTTCCAGTTTACAGGAAGTTTTGTTAGAGTCCAAACACCTTGTTGTTTCATATTAGATATTTCTTTCTGGGCTGCAGTAATCCATTTAGTTTGTTTGTGAACTGGTATATCATTATTTCTTCCCAAGATGTAGATTCACTTTTGTTTTTTTCTATTTTATATGCTAATCTTTTAGCAGGGATGCCTTTGTTTTCCTGTTTAAACAATGATGTGGGTTGGCTGTTATTATTACACAGTCTTCCTTTGATTCATCTTTGTGAATTTCAATATCTGTAGTGGTTTCTTCAGATTGTTTGTTGTTTTCATTGAAGGTGAATATATTAACATTTATTTCATCTACATTATTATTTAGCTCTAACTCATCATCTTTTGTATGTTTTGGTTCAGCAATGTGAAGTATTGTTTGTAGATGGTTTAAAATCTTCAATTATATGAATTGAATGGCCGATATATATTTTATTTGTTTTTGGGTCCAATATTCTGTAACCTTTAACTGCAGTATCAAAACCCACAAATATTCCAATATTTGCCTTATCATCCCACTTTTTACACAACAGTTTTGGAATATGTGAATATACTTTTGATCCAAAATCTTTATATGGTTTATGCTTGGTTTTGGTTTGTACCAATGTTCATAAGGTGTTTTAGTAATGTGTTTAGTTGGGAGACGGTTCTGTAGATATGTAGTAGTAGATACTGCTTCACCCCAAAAACGATTAAGTAATCAAGTATCAAGTAATATACATTTAGCCATCTCAAACAAGGAGCGATTCTTCCTTTCCGCAACGCTGTTCTGTTGGGGAGTGTATGGTACTGTGAACTGATGTTTGATGTCTTCTTTCTTCAGATATTCTTTCAATTCTTCATTTACATAGGCCTATTCTTTCCCATTATCAGGTTTAATGATTTTTGGTTTTTGTCTGAATGAGTTTGAAATCATAGCTATATATTCCTTAATTGTGTTTGTAGTCTCATTCTTATGTTTTAGGAGATAAACGTGGGTAAATCGAGAAAAGTCGTCAATGAAAGTCAGTATATAATGATTTTCATCTGGTGTGATTGTATGCATAGATCCACACAGATCACTATAAATTAAGTCTAGAGGTTTGGTTGGCTTCATCTTGCTTTGAGGAAATAGGAGTTGTGTCATCTTTCCTTTTGCACAAGGTTCACATTCAAAGCAAAATTAAAGAAATGATTAAACAATTAAGTCCTAAAATAATTTGATTGCCAATATTTTAATTCATTATAAATTAATGTATTTATTGAACATGAGTTATAAATGATAAGAAAATATAATTATTGGAATTATTCTAAATTAATATATATATTTAAATATTCTATAAATCACCAGAATTTCTTACAAAACTTATATATAAAAATTCTCTATTGGAACAAAATAATGAGGAAAGTTTTCAAATAATAAAGTAAACTTAAAATATTTGAGCAAAAATTTAATCTGACTATGATTAAAAATTAAAATTATAAAATAAATCAAACTTTTAGCCTAATTTTTAAATTTTTATCAAATATAATTTTCATAAATCTTCATATATCTTGTTGAACACATAGATATATTAATTGTTCTAACCACTTTTTCTCATCTGAATATCACATATTTTGATCTGTCAAATATTCCTTTTTATGTTTAAAGTATTTTATCATAATTTTGTTTTAAATAATCAAATTGTATTTTGTAAGATATTAAAATTTAATACTAAATTTATAATATATTATATAACTTGCAAACTCTTGAGAAAAATTTTTTTAGGTTTATTGCATTTTCATTATTTATGTAAAAGAAATTTATGATTTTATATATCAATAAATACTATGATTTACTTAATTTATCAAAATTTAATTCAGCAGAATTTCATTTTTGGACAAATATAATAATTACAATATTTTATGTTTGTTCTGAAGTTTTAAAACCACAAAAAGTCCATTTCCTTTCTAACAAGGCACCTACACCTGACAGTTCTTGTTTAAAAACTGAAGGAAATCTCAGCATAAGAGCTTCTACATCTCTTGGATTTAGTGTATTATCTATTTGATGTAAATAAGACCAGATATAATCAACTCCAGCTCCAAATGGATGCACATGAAGAAATGTTGATACCAAACCTAAAATATTTAAATATATTTTTGTTTATAAATTGATATTTATTAAAATTAATAATAATAATAATACTTAATCAATCATAAGGTCCACAGGACTACATTAGAATTATACATCTTCAACTTTTCAGCTATTTTTTTTAATCTATTGATAATAAGCTAAATTAATAACCATGTCCTTAATGAAAATAAAACAAAATCCTGACTAGCTTATTAGGTCTGATAAGCTAGTCAGGATTTTGTTCTATTGATAATAATCATTATTTAGAAGAAGGATTATTGTAGCATTTTTCATGCAATTAGTATGCAATATGAATAGCAAAGATATTAATGCTAAAACATACAGAAATGCATTTTATCATTTTTTTGTACTGAAATTTCAAATTTTTTGCTAGAGAAGGAAAGATATGTATCAAACAAAATCTATATATAAGAAAATCAATTTCAGAATTAAAAAAATTTGCATAAGAACTTAAAAGTTTGAATGATCCAAAATTTGAGAAAATAAACTTAATAATGGCAAATAGTCTGGACAATCATATCCATTCCAAATAATGTTAGCATGTAAAGATTTGAGGAATATGGATACTTACTTATATACTCAATGCATTTATATACATATAACATAATAAGTAAACTACCTTTTCCATATCTATTTATCATATCCATTTTTATTTCAAATGTAAACATTTTATACTGAGTTATTTTTGTCTCACTATATTATTTTATACAGTATTTATATTTGCAATGGCTGATACACAATTTAAATGTTTTATGGGATTATTTTTGCTTAATGAAGGATACTTCATTAAGCAAAAATAATCCCATAAAATAATGAAAGAAAAGTTTGGAAGGCAATGTAACAATACAAATTTAATAAAACATCATAACATATGCATTATTTTTTAATTTTTATATTTTTGCTATTATGTTTGGACAGCTATATAAATACAAGTCTAAAATATAAAACATTCTACCATTTTATAAATATTTTTTATCATTTAATATGATATATATCTGCACATCAATCAGATTAATTTATCTTAGAATACAACTAAAATGTCATTTCAAACAAAATTACAATTTATTAGAACCACTGAATTCATTTAGTTATCATCATAAAAAAGTAAAAATTATTAAAATTATAATATTGAAAAAATTATTTTAATATTCTAAAGAGTATTTAAAAAATTAAGATGTTTTCAATAGATGTTACCAAATAAAATAATAAAATTTTACCAATGAGTTGTGCTTCTTTTTCTGTTATTTGAACTTTACAAATTGAACATTCAGAAAGAGAACTATTTGAACTAGATTCTTTTTCTCCATCATCATCTATATTTTTATCACTGTTTGAATTTCCTTTGTTTTCTTCAATATGGAGTATTTTCCGTAACTAGTAGAAAGTAAAACAAAATTTGGTAAATTACATTTAATAATCCAAATTTTATGAAATAATTATTGAAAATGAAATACTTTTAAAAACTTGCATTTTTTTTTTTTTTTCAGTTTGTATATGTTTAGAAATGAAAAAATAAAAATTAATCTGAGTTCATAGTCATTATTTATTCACTAAAATATTTATGCTATAAATGATTTGTAAGCTCAAGTAATTCAAGTTAAATTCACCTAAAATATTTTGATCACTATATATAATAAAATCATCTTAAGATGTTTTTCAAGGGACTAAATGATTTGAACTTTTTAAATAAAAATTATCTTTGAATTAAGAAGAGATTCAAATTTATTTCTAATTAAAATGCTAAGAGAACATAATAGAATATGATATCTGAAATACTTTGCTAAAATCAAATTTATAGTGTATAGTGTACATATAAAATTCTATGCATATTTTAAAATTATTTTTTAATGCATCAATAAAAAAATATTTTCTAAATATAAACTAAAATTGTATTTTTGCATTTAGTATATAGTAATGCAAGTTGAATATATCCACTTCAAAATTTCAAAATTTGTAACTTTGCTTTTATTTTGAGATAGGACTATATGATCTACTTGTGCTGTGAAAAATGACACAATAATGTGCATACAACCATGGACACTGTCATGAATCAGTAAACTGCTAAACATTGTCAGTATAAGTATCTGAATACTTACATTCTGTTGTGTTGCTTATCTGTTGTTAAAAATGGTCAAAAAGATTTGATAGCAATAATCTTATTAATAGTTATAAGATTCTTTCAAAGATGGAAAATAAATAACAATTACATTGGTTTTTGCATTTATATTCTTGTTTTTATGTCAAATTAAAAGGAATTTTTCTGAAAAATCTGAACTTTTTTTATCACTTCTTGTTTAATTTCACTATATCACATAGAGGTAGTTCTCTACTAACAATGGGGTTATATTTTGATAACCCCATCATAACTATCTGTCATCTTGCAAGGACTACCTACAGGGGTGCCGAGAGAAATCCCGGACCCCATACAAAGTAGGTTTTGGGGCTCTTTATATATATATATTTTTTTATTTATTTATATATTTTTTTTCTTTTCTCCTCTGTAAGATATCAAAACCATACATACTGCAAATTTTACACATAGATTATTCAAAATTTTATTCACTTTAAATTCTGTTTAAAAAGTATACCATATGCAATTTGAGACAACTTCAATTTGAAATTGAGGTTCGACAAATTTTATTTTTTAATTATATTTTCAAAGAAAATCTTTAAAATATCATTTTTTTTGAAGAATAAAGTCATAGCCTCATGGAATTAATTTTGGGAAATGCCCCCAACATTTTAAAAATTTTTATTTTCACATCGATTATAACGAAAAAATTTTCTGGTCCCAATCATTTTGTTGTAAACATATTTCCTGTATTTATCCCATTCCTCTAAAAAATTTGTTGTGGGCCTTGTCAGTCTGTCAGTTCCTTCTCTGTTTAAATGAAATGTTTATGTCTAATTATCATAATTAATTCTTATTTTAACTGTTTAAAATACAAAAATTTTTCTATACCTTACATTTTTATAATACAATTTTAATTCTATATATCTTATAGTATGCAGTTACTTAATTAAAAGAAGTAGAAAAAATTCTTATTGTTAGAAAGTGGCCTGAGCCCCTCAATCTTCTATGGGCCCCCAGAATTTGTCTCAATTTCCTTGTCTAAGCACCGCTGATTATCTATATGATATAGTGAAGAAAAATCATAAATCAAAAATAATTGACAACAGTAGTGATTTTAATAGTACCTAATAGTAGATAATAATCCAGATCCTTCAAAATAGTAAAATTATCTGAATTTGATCCTGTTTCCCCCAAGTGATAAAATCATCTGGAATTGAATCCAGTCCAATATGTAAAATCATTTGGAATTGAACCTGGATCCTCCAAGTGATAAGTGATTGTTTACTAACATTTGTAATAAAACAAAAAAAATATTTCTAGCTAAAATAAAAAAATATTTCAATGAAAATAAACAAGTCTGGAATATTGTAAGGGCAATTATAACATTATATTTTCATAAATCAAATGACTGTAAGCAGACCTGTATTCCAAAATCCAGAATAATCCAAAATTCAAAACACTCTTGGTCCCAAAGCATTTCAGATTGAAGATACTCAATCTATACTGCATAAACAAAATTATACTAGGACTTATATTATATTTTTAAATTCATTTTATATGATACAATCCCAAATATGCAGCACATTACAGTCAATCTAAATAAAATATTAAAACATATCAATAAATAATAAAAATAAGTATACAAATAAGATTATACAGTGTGTCCCAGAATAAATGTCCCATTCTTAATATCTTGGCTTGTACTCAATAGAAAACTCATTGAGGTCTTATTTTGAAACTTACCATCTTGGCTATCTAACAATGAGATTTAATTGAATCAAAAATCCACTTAAGTTCATTAAAAAAATATAAAATTTTTATTTTCTCATCTATTTCAAATGATATTCTAGCACAGTTATCTCAAACTAGTGACCTGCAAAGCAATTTTGTATAGACTATAAAGATGTTTTAGCTATAAGCTTAAGTATAGTAAGCTTATTAATAAAGAACAGGAGTTTTAGCAAATTGATGTTTTAGCTATTCGTTTAATTATGTTACAGTGGGAAAATTATTAAAATTTAACATTAATAAAACTGTTTTATAATCTCATAATTATATAATGTTATTTCAATATCTCTGTAAGAAAAAAATTAAAGTAATTACAAATAAATGTTTTCCTTTCATTGCAATTTTGTTTAAAAATATCCGACCTTTCATTTCCTTTCAAACTGCGCATTTGGCTTTCAATTTGAGACCACTGCTCTAGCATTTCTTATATATCATCAAAAACTTTATCTAATTCCAGTTATAACAATATCTGAATCAATTTCCTATAATGCACAGAACTTGAGCTATCCTGAATTGAAATGCGTGAAACTGTCTTCAGCTTTTGAAGAAAAGAAAGAGTTTAACTGCCAAGTAGAAACAATTAAGTCAGGATTTTTTCTGATACGATGATTTATTGCATTATGTGTGAATACGAAATGTGTTTTTGGAAATGTTGGCCAAAAACAAACATAATTAGGAGAGCAGATAAGTAGCATTCGGAGTACAAAATATTAGACAATGTATGTTACCAGAGTGAAGATAGAGTGTATTAAAATAAAAATATTTATTAATATTTATTACACAATAGAAAATTTATATATACAAAAGTGAACAATAGTGATAAGCACTTATGAATATGATATGAAGAAATGCACAAGCTAGCATACCTAAAACTAACAAATAATTAAACCAAAGAAAATTCCTATTCCTAGTCTTAAAAAATGGGGTACATACTTTACACAGGACCCATGAACATAACTGAGAGAGAGAGAGAGAGAGAGAGAGACCTACAATTTTTTCTATTGTTTTTTTCTTTTTTCTTTCTAAGTTGAGCACATGCACAACTTAAAATAACTATAATGATACTTTTCAACAAACATAGAAACAGGAAGAGGAGTCAGAAATCAACAAAAAAACAAAAGAATATCAATGGAATACTGAGGTTCTTAGCCTAATTGCTATTTTTAAATGTTTAAAATTAATTAAAGTCCAAGCACTATCAGCAATATAAAATTATAACTCAAACTTTTTTATTGACTATTAAAAATGTTTTCGGTCATTTTTAATTTGACACTCTTCAGTTAATTCTTTATGTATACACCAAATACAAGAAAAAGTTTTCAAACAAAAATAATAATAGAACAATAACTGAAACTACTTTCTTTTAATAGACAATAAAAAAATTTGAGTTATAATTTTATACTGCTGATCACGCTTGGACTTTAATTAATTTTATGGAATATTGAATCCTTTAAGAGAATATAATCATCCAGATTTGATCCCAGGTCCTCAAGGTTATAGAATAATCCAAAATTTAATCCAGGTTCCAAAGCGTAAAATCATCCAGAATCGAACTTAGCCCCAAGGTGATAAGCTATTGTTTACTATATTTTTATAATACAAAAAAGTATTTTTAGCAAATATGCTACAAAAATAGCCAAATTTTGAATGTTGTAAGGGCCAATGTAAGATTGAAATATCATAAGTGAAATGATTGTAAGTCAAGGCTTACCTGTATATAAAATATGTAGCTGCATTGTTCTAAATACTGAAACACTTCTTACTTTAGTTATTAAATAACAGTAAACAATAAGCCAAATAAGTAAGTAAACGATTTATCTTACTTATTTGGCTTATTGTTTACTTTTTATCTGTTCTAAATATGCATTTTATTACCGTAGTTTCAGCATTCATTTTTTTACAAATTTTATCTTATCAACTGTGAAAACTATCCCAATAAAATTTTGATTTTATTCTGAGCAAATATTCTTAAATATTTATTTATATCAAATACAGAAATAAAATACAGGAAATATTAACAAATATATAAAAATATTATCTAATAAATTAGTATTTATAGCTAAAATGCAAAAACATCTGATTGCATATTTAAAATAGGCTAATTTATTTTTGATTCCTCAAAAAATTTTACTTTATTTTCATTAATAAAAAAAACAATTTACAAGTTTATCGTAAAAATGAAAATCATCTATCACCATTAATTAGAACAAAATAAATATTAGCATAATACCCTTTTAATTTCTTCCTCATCGTGTGTGTGCTGCTGAGTAATTGATATTAATTGCTGTTGCATTCCTTGTAAAGCTTGTTGAAGTAATCTTAACTGGCGTTCTCTAGTTTCTTGTTCTTGACGATTCTCTGCTCTCAAAACTTCCACTTCATTTCGATATGCTTCCAACTGACAGCGAAGAGAATCATTTTCATCTTGTAGATGTGGTTCTTTATTTGTATCTGAAATAAATTATTTGAATATCTTAAGAAATATGAATATTTTTTTATTTTTAATGAATATTTATTATGATTTTTATATAAGTTAAGCTTTTAGTACTAAAAGTTTATTTTTATCATTTTTATTGAAACTATAGGAGCTCTCTGAATTACATTGAAGTGTATAAACGTAATCCAGTAATCAATCCCGTTTGATACACAACTTCATTTATTATAAACTAAGGATATATACAATTTTTCCGGCATGTGTAGCCACGTGGGTGCACGTAATCACAGAGTCCAGGTAAAGCGTCCTGTTTGTTCAACGGTCAAGCCACCAAGAAGTGTTCGTGAGTCCGTCACTCGGTTTATATTTCATTTTCTGTCGCCCCCTCGCGGCGGTCGCCACAGTACCCCCCTCTAGTGACAACAAAGAGTTGAACTTCGCTGGAAAGCGAACTTGTTGTCCGGAGCGGGTTTTTTTTCCCGTCTGGATATGTGGCGGTCCGACAAGGTTCGGCTGATTCGAGTTTTCCTCGTTTTCAAGGAAAGCGGGCTTCAGTCTATCGATGCACACTGCAGCTTTCTTCCCTTCAACCTCCAACGTGAAGTACTTACTCTTCCTCTTGATCACTTTGTACGGTCCGTTGTATGTTGGTTGCAGCGGTTTCCTATGAGAATCACATCTTATGAAAACGTGTGTGCTGGAGAACAACTGTGGGTGCAGGAACGTTTTGTTGTGGTTGTGAGCTGATGTTGGCTTTGGGCTCATCTGCTGCATGTCCTTACGGAGTCTTTCGACGAATTCTGCCGGGTCGGCAGGGCGCGTGGAGGACGGTACCAAAAGGTCGCCGGGTAGTCGGAGCGTGGTACCATACATCATCTCTGCGCATGTTGTGCCCAAGTCTGCCTTGAACGCAGAGCGTAATCCCAGGAGGACGACCGGAAGACTGTCGACCCAGCGGTAACGCAGAGCGTAATCCCAGGACGACGACCGGAAGACTGTCGACCCAGCGGTCCGTCATCTTGCTCTTTAACGCTGCCTTCAACCTAACGAGGGGTGTGGGAGGGCCAGGAAGGAAGAAACCGGAAATGCGTTGGTAAAACGGCGGAGCGGGCCCGAGAAAGAGGCCACAGCCCAGACAAATGCAAATTATTCCGGCCGGAGGATTAGACAAAGCGACTATCGATTAGCGGGGAGAGGAAAGCCGGGAAGGTGAGAGCCGCCACTCGGAGACGGGTCAACACCGTCGGGCGTCAGCTGCCAACTATCAATCTTACGGATTTTCATTACGGGCCGCCAGGCTGAACGGGACCGCCGGTTTCTTCCGTTCCGTCCCGTTCGGCCGGAAACGGGGCCCGGCCCGGTCTAGGCCGGACCGCCGAGTTATAACTTTCAATAAAGCTTAAACGCCTTTCCGTCCCGCTCGCCTAAAAGCCTCGTAAATTTCCCCTCCGGCCGGCGCCATTTTAATAAGGCGGGGGAGCGGCAGAACGGCGGTGGCTGCATCCGCGCTCCGGGACCACGAGAAGGGTTGGAGGTGGCCACTCCGGTCTAAATCGACTACCTTTCGTCTCACTTATATTCATTTCCGGACAACTGTTCCGTCTTTTTCCCGCTGCCGGCCGGTATATACCGCCTCCCTAAATACGGCGGAAAAGGGCTAATATCTCTTCGGTTAATCCGCGGGCGATTGGGGATCGCTTAAGACCGATCGGGATTAAGCGACGATTACGGGTACGCGGTACCGGACGGAACGCTCCTCGACACTCCGGAGACCAGGTAGAGAGTGCTGACCATCGATCAAACCGAGTGCCGAACAGTTTAAGCGTTTACCTCGGAGACCACCCGACACCCATTTATCGCCCGGCTCTCCCACCGGCTAGGTTATTCTTCCGCTCGGCAACTGGCGCATTATTAGCCGACCTAAATTAAGCGCCACACGTGGCCTAATTTTAAGGCGGGTGGAGGAAGGAGGAAGAAGAGAACGTTTGTTACGGAATAAGTATTTCTGTTAGGGCCACTCACTCCCCGCCACCGTCGAATGGGACGGACGACCATCCGTGGATCGGACCATTTTTCCCATCTTCCGCTAGCCGTGTTCCCCCGTGTCCCAATCGACTCGACCGTCCACCGGCCCCGGAAAGGTGGTAGCGTCCTCCGGCCCGTCACCTCCTATTTCTTGCCGGCATCCAGCCGTAAGAATGGATGCAAATACCTTTCTCTCCGCATCGATTTCCGTTCTCCCGCGGCCTCTACCCACCCCAGGTTGGAAGCCCGGCCGATCCCGGTAAGACCGGGGGCGGACAGCTACTAGAAACGGCGGCCCGCCCGGCCCGAGCCCGTATCGTCACCCCGCTTTAGCTCCATTCCGCCAACCGGAAAGCCACTCGAAACGGAGGATGCTGGATCAGCGCAGACTCCAGATAAATATAGAGATCGGTGCCAGTAGGTCTGACGGTGGGTCTCACCTGTGTCGTCTCTAAATTTCCCGACGCGGGGATCGGGTTTCGCTTCTCGGTTTCCGGTCTAATCCTCTTAAGCGTTTATCGGGTTAGCGGCGGCGCTCCGGCTATCTCGGCCCTACCCAGCCAACCGGCCGCCTTTTTTTGGCCGGGTTGGGGACCGGTGGGTCGGCCCAGCCCGTCTCCGGTGGCTGGATGTAAATTCTCTTTCCCAGGAGGGAGAGGACGCCGCCGGTAGCGGTCCGGCCGTTGGTCCGTTCTCCACCACTTCCTAGGGAGATAATTACGTTAACTGTCCCGTTTATTTACGTTGGAGCGACGAAAATTAACCCAGTTGGCACACGGGCGTTCCACTTGGCCCGGCGCGGGCTTTGACGGGAGGAACGGACCAGAAACGAAAGATTCGGATGGGATGATGACCGATGGCGAGAAAAAAATCCGAAAGATTGCGTTATCCATCGGGGCCTAACCATCGACGCCCAAATTAATTGGAAAGCCCAACCACGGGAGCGGGAAAAAGTAAATGGTTGACAGTTCTTTCCCGAGACTGCGTAGACGCCACTTTCCGGAAATTTTAGAAGGAGATTTTGCCGATCAGCGGCGCTCTTATTACATCCTTAAGTTAATTGGGCCAATTTGGGATCGGAAAATACGCGTGGTAATTAGCGTCCCGGCCGGGGCACGCTCATCGACCGCGCGCCTGGACGGTTTTTAAACCGAAGGGACGGGATACGGTACTAATTAGAAGAATAAACTAGACCGAAACCACCTCGGAGGTTACCGATAGACTCCGGGCCGACGATTAGCGCCCTAATATGGTGTTCACGGTTACACTCTTACATACAGCTGGTCGGCCCAGATAACCGTAAGCGAATGTATAGGTCCGACTCAACCCTTTTCCCTGAAAAAATTAAAATACCTGTCCTCCGAGCATCCGTACCGCGGGGTTGACGATATAGAAATTCGAAGGACCAGAGAAGACGAATATTTTCCGTTAAAAAAGAGCTTTTTAAAAGTTTTCATTTCGACTTAGGCTAGACGGCATTTTTACTACATCTCCGGGACGGATAGAGTGGGCGGGTCGTTCCTTTGGGGGTACAATCGACGGGCCTCGGTGTAATTTATCGGCGCCGAGTTCCCCTAGCCGGACCGATACTAGAGATACCGCTTCTTTCCGTAGCGCGTCAGACGGGATTTCTCTCCCCGCCGTTACCGGAGGAATATAGATAGATAGATGGATAGAATAGGCGCGCCGACGCGTAATTTACGTTTTATAGTAATTACATAAGCGTGGTGGACCGGTCCAGAAGGGGCCGACGGCGGATAGGCGGCCCACCTTTCCTTTATATCCTAGAAATTTTTCGGTCCGGACCGATTCCGGTTATTTTTCTCGAAATAAAGAGTGCGCGGAATATTTTAGCACCCGCGGTAGCCGCTCCATTCCGGAAAAGCTTAAATTCCACCGGCGATATATCCAGTGAAAACAGGCGGACCTGAAAGTCGACACGGAAAGACGTTTAATTCGTTTAAGGACTAAAGATTTTCCGGAGACGCGTCCGACCAGCTATGCCTTTTTTCTACCTCCGCCTACTTATAAATATACATCTAGGCCGGGACCGGTGGTTGGGAAGGACGACGGATACCGGCCTACTCCGTAACCGTATTAACCGCGGGTTCCTCTTATCATTAAGAATAAAACTCCGCTTTTTCCACTGGAGAAACTGCGACAATTTTTTACGTCTCGGTCTTCTTCCCCCTACTCCACCATCTACGTCGCCACCGTTTTAGTCAATTGTTCCCCTCGGCCATTTATTTATTTCACCCTATAGGCGGCTTTAAAAGGCAGCCGGGAATGAGTGCCCCCAAACCGACTTACGGCTATTAATCGGAATAGGGTAAGGCCTTAGGAGAATGCGTGTTTCTTCTCTTCGGTGCAAATTTCAGCCTAAGTGGTGGAGTGGGTGGGCCGAAAGAATGGGGCCGGGTATTATCGTCCCGTCGGTGTTCGGACGCTAGCCATCCCTCGACTAATCGTCTTTCCGGTCGGTGGTGGAAATATCGGACGATGGTTTCACCTAATAAAAAAGGTAGCCCCAATTGTGGCATCCGTAAAAAGTTCCAGACATTAAAATAGGCTCTACCTTTACCTCTAGGTTGTACTTTACACCTATCTAGCCTTTGGACATTCTAGACGCGACAGATATATTTTTTATGGTAGGAGCCGGGGCCATCTCGCCCCTCCAGATCCGTGCATAGGCCACTGGCCACATACGGCTGTTATTTATTCCCTGTGGTAAACGTTCTCGGACCTGACCCGTCGAAAGCTGTCGGTTTTGAGCAGCCCCGTCTAACGGGACGTTTGGATGTGCCAGACCTCCACCGGTAAGGATATTTTTCCTTTCTTATCGAACGAGGCCACCCTTCCGCTATCCCCCGAGCCCATCCATTACTTACTAAGGAAATTTCCTGCATCTCCGAAATTACTGGCCGCGGCTACCTTTCTTCCACCGGTATTCGGACGGAGTGTCGTCGCCTTTCCCCTCCACCCGTTCGGATGGGCGTCTGGGGACTGGCTCGGTCCGTCCCCACTACCATCCGCCACCGGGTGGGCCCGGTCCGTCCTTCGACTTATCGATTTAGCGGCCGATTCCCTACTATTAATTTAGGCGCCGATCCTTTCACGGGAAGAGAGTTTTTCCCGGATTGGACGGAAAGTTTGTTTCCGGGAGTGGAATTTCGGCGGAATCGGCGCGTGGGTAGCCGGACAGAAAACGAAAAGAAAGAATGTGGCGGACGGAAGAGGGCCCGGGCTGCGGATCCAATTTAATAATCACTTCCTCATTGCCGGGCAGGAAACGAGGAGAGAGTCTAATGGGCCAGCGGAGAGCGAGGTAAGAGGCGCGGTACCTAACTGCGCCGCGGGAAGAGCGGGGGCGGGGGAGGAGGCACCGGAGGAAGGTCTCGTTACCGCGTCACCTGAACGGCAGCCCGCAATTTCCTGTCGTGCCAGGATTTGTTTTCCTTTCATTTCCTGTTAATTATAAGGTCCCCGGATCCGTCTCGGCCGGCAGCTTTGTTGAGATAGTAGCGGCTTTTCCCGGCGACTCCTCCAGATGGTTTTCATCGACTGGTCGACGGAATGGGCGCGCGTCCAGGGACGCCGGGTGTCGGGTGTCCACCGGTCCGATTCTCTTCTCCGGACGGGATCCGGCTGCCAACCCGCGGCCCGAAGGACAGGTCCGGGCCGGTGACGGTTTCCGTGGCCCGACCCGGTGTCACCTGGACCAGCATCTGTCCCCTCCGCTCTTTATTGTACGATTGAATAAGTGCTCGAAAAACTGGGCTTCATTCTTCGTTGCCCCGGGTATTGTTCCCCGCCACCTGGCACGTGGCGGGACGCGAGCGCAGGTAACAAAAAAAGAAAAGAGGAGGATTAACGGGCCCCGGTCCCCCTCTTAACTCTAGATAAATATCGGTGGGTAGCCAGAGACCCCTTCCTCCGGCCGGTTAATAAGTAACAGACGAATTAACGGTCCACACATTTATTGGTTCCAAGACTTAAGTAGGGGATAACCGATCGAACTACTGGCCCTACTACCAGCGGACTAGAAGACGAGTGAGACGGTCGGGCCAGGGGAGAAAAAAAAAGAAAGATAAGGCGTCTTTTTGTTTCGCTGTCGGGCCCAGACCACACGCCGACGAATTGGACGATTTTTAGCGCTTATCTGGCCCGGGCGATCGATGGCGGCCGCCAATAAGCTAATGAGAAGCTAAGCCTATGCGGCCGGTCGGTAATTGTTCGATAACGGGGCGAAAAAGGGTTAGCGGAGAGAAGAAGAGGCGCGCGCCGTAAGAAAAACAAATTACCTTAAGTAGCTGGCTCATAAAGTAGAATTATGGTTTCTGGACCAGTCGTTTCTCTATTAGGGAATCGATTCCCGGACCCCGCATCGACCGTATCGTCCGCTCGGCCACATAAAACTTCCAGATAAGATTGGTCGTCGGCCTCCACCGTAATTAATTATGCCCATAAAATTTTGGACCCCGTCCCTTATTTACGGTCGGATTCGACATCCGCTATTCTGTGTCCTGGACCCACCTCCCTCCGACTCCTACCCTTCCATACCATTTTGGCCGGTGTGGCCGGAGCCCGTTATCCCCACCGCTCTTCCCTTTCCCTGCCGCGCTAAATATACGATGGGAGGAAACACGGCGCCACCCTAAATTCGGTGGCGCTATTTCGGGCCGCGGGCCATGCCTAATCGCGTCCGGGAGGTGAAAGGCGGATCGACCCATCGGGTGCGCGGAGGGGACGGCTTCCGTCGTCCATCCAACGCGCGGCCACAAAAAATCGCGCCTCAAATTTCCCGCCCGGGAAAGAATCCAGAAGAGTGCCGAACCCTATAATCTCTTCATTCTCTGGCTGGTCGGATTTTCTTTTTGGCCTAGAAAATCGCGCACGAAGAACTGACCCACTCCGTCTTCGTGCAGCGCCGAATCACCAATACTCTTGTCGGTCATCGGGCCGAGGCGGTAAAGGATTGAACGGCCCCTCCCCATTATTGGCTATCTTTTTCGGCTCGGTGGCTGGCCCCGACTCCAGAGGCGCAGCGTTTGTAATGTCACCGGACTTACCGTGGGTTATTCCGCTCCCCGAACCGATCCGGAGGGGATCGGACCCGCCGCTTCCGCCAGACGGAAAGAGGCCGAGTAGCCGATGTCATTCTGCCTGGTACTACCCGTTTGGGCTGGCCTCTTTCCGTCGGCCCCACTCCCGAGAAAGAACAGGAGCCTAACGTCACCCGGGGTTATAATTCGGATAGAAAAGCCACAAATACTTACGATGGTGGTGGTCGGATGAGGAGTCTGGCCTATCCCTAACCCAATCCGTGGAAGAGTTGGCGGTGTGTCTGTGCCAGTGCGAGACTGACGCGCCTGCGCCCTGCTCGTTCCCACTCCGATGGCTGTCCTCACGTGTTCTGCCTTTCCGGCGCCCCAATTCCGTTCTCCACCGACCCAGATGGCCCTGGCTGGTGGGCAACCGGTTGACCCGACTAGGTCCCTCCGGAATCCGCATCTAGCCCGTACTCTGGATCGAAATTTGTGTCCGTCTCTTACCGTTTTTCCTGCGTGGATTGGCTTGTTTTCTTCTAGTACACCTGGGACCTGGCTCTGCCATGATTTCATTTCTGTCGGAAGAGCGTTCCGGCGGCCGTCCGAATTGGGGGGGCAGACTGTGGCCCCGGGCGCGGCCTGCACTGTGGATCGGCCAAGGGTTGGCCCCTCTGTAGGATGGCTGCGTGGAGGTGACCGGGTGCCAACTGATGCGGCGGCGAATCCCACACCCATCGGACTAAAATTGAAAGAGGGAAGTCGTCTGATCGATGAGGGAAAGACCTCTCCATTGGCTGTCGCATCTGGCTTCTCATTGGACCTTCACTTTGCACCTACCGGGTGGCTCCGCCTTTCTGACTCACCCGGAGTCTCTTTTTATTCGCCGTTCCGAGTGTTCCGTCCATTAAACCCGTTTTCCCATCCCAATTATTCTCCCGATTTTGCTTCCTTCCCGGTCCGCTTTAACTCCGGTTTCCGTCTCTCCTCCTTCGCTTCTTTTCTTATTCCCTTCCTCCGTCTGTTAAAAGACGTCGCGTCCCAGTGACCTCCAACTGACCACGCGTTATTCGCCCGGCAGCGGTACCGGAGGTCCGCGACACCACGGGTCTGTTTAGTTTAGTCCAATGGTGGATTCTTCCTTCCGTTACTGCGGAGCTGCGGTCAGCGCTCTCTGGCGATCGTTCTTAACCCTAAGATGAAATGCTGTTTGCACGGTCTTTGGCTCGTCTAGGAAATAATTTAACCAGGTAATTATTCTTTATACTTTTTACTTCACCACTTTCCTTCATTTGGCCGAATAAGCTATGGCGACATTATTTGATTCTCCTGTATTTGGCTCCCGCAATTTCTGCCGATGCTTAGTAACGGTATTAGGTTCACTTGATCGGCTTTCTAAATCCTCACACTAGATTTGTATTTGTATGTTTATATATGTTTTGTTGGTTTTTTGTAGTGGAATAATTAGAAAAAAATAACTAGATTGAATTTTGCAGTAAACGAAATATACTATAAGCCCAATTATTGCTTTTAATCTAATTTTGTAATTATACGTCTTCATTGGGAAAATAGATCCTGACGATAAAATCTCTATTGATTCACAATTATTAAATATATCTATAACCTGTTCATAATTTACTGAATAATCTCGTTCTTAATTAATTAACTAATAAACATTTGAAAGTCTGTTTTGAGAAAAATTATTATATCGTTTCAAACTTTTATAATATGCCAATAAAATATTTTGATATTTTTATTTTTCGAAACTAAATAGATATACCTACGAATATTCCGTGAAAGTAATTTCTAACTATATTAAAACAGAGTATCCGTTCTGAAAATCATCCAAAAAGTTTGTGTTAATGTTTACTGAGAAAGATAGAGGATGACAATATGTGAAGAAAATTTACGCACAGTTGTCAATTACCATGCAATAAGATTATCTGCTTTTTATCTTGATCGTATCTATTTTCTGTCCTTCCAATTATTGCAATATTTCCTCGATATTTAACGTATTCAATTAGATACGGGCTTCCCAATTTCCCAGCTTTATTAAGTTTACTTAATTATTTTAAAACGAAGTAACAACGAAAAACAAAAAATAATAATTACGTTTACATTCAAAGGTAAGAATTAAATTTTCTTCCCCTTTTCTAGTCTAACAATTTTACCCAATTTTTGATGTTAGTAGTAATTTGAAATCTTAAAAGATATGAATTTATTAATAAATTAAGTTTATAAAATAATTCACAAAAATATAATAAATTCAAGTATAGAAGACTTTTCATTCTATTGCAAAGGCATTGAATAGTTAATTTCCAGTCTTCTTTCCATTATTTGAAATCAGTGATGCTGATTTAATTTTTACCATTAGGAAACATCAATATCTAAATATTTATATAGTTTTTCATGAAAAATTATATATAGAAATGAATATTCATTTTGATATTAATTATTATTGGCATTTATGATTATTTTTGCACTGTTAGATATAAAATAACATCAGGATGAAAAGGCACTTTAATCCCTATAGAAATTTAAACTCTGCTCATATGTTTGATCTTATGCTGATCTACTTTCTTTGAACTATTTTGCACCACCTACACCTAAAATCTCGATGTATGTCAAAAATTGTCTTTGTGTTGTTGTCAGTTCTTGATATAATCTTGGTTCACTCTTTCGAATTCCATCTGAAAGATTGTTGATTGAATTTTCTAGGATCCTTTGGATCCTCTGCATTTTTTGTGGAGTCCTATTCTAATAGTAGTTACCTTTCATTCTACCAATCCATTAACCATGTGGATTGGTTGTGGCTGGTTCATAATTGGCCTGTTGTCTCGTATCTGGTACAAACATGGGAATGTTAAATCTTGAATAATGTTACTCTGCCAAAAGGACGAGCTCCATTAAGCAAAACATTTTATTTCAAAAATAGAATTGTTTCTGATCATTTTCTGCAGTCATTATCAGTTGTTCTGTAAAAATTGTATTAACAGAATTTGAATTTTATTAACATAATTTGTATGGAACAGTCAAAGTTGTCCATAAAAATAATTAAAAGTTTTTGTTTTTTTTTAATAAATGTTTTTTTCTTTACAGAACTTTTGTTTTTAATAAAATAATATATGTTTAAATGCATGTTTTTGATTCAGTATTCATTAACTTAATCTAATCTATTATTTTAAATATTTATATTAAAATAAATATATTAGATTAGGCAGATATATTAAAATAAATATATCTGCCTATTGCAATATAAATATATATTTGAACATTTTTGGCATGA
>AYEL01064257.1:0-35840 GCA_000484575.1 Olivierus martensii
TTTGCATATTCAAAGGAATTTGAATGCACAATTTGAAACAAAATTACAAACTCAGGTTCAAATCAAAGTTGGTACCAAACTTTAAATAAACAAAATTAACATAGAAATAATAAATATGTATAATGATAGCATAAAACATAGATTAACAGAGAGAGATAAGATATGTAAAGAAAATTAAATTATACAACTAAAATAAATACTGTTATTAATTAATTCTTATATATTTCAGTTCTTCATTGTTTCAATCATATCTATACATTATTATGCTTTGCATATCATATATATCCATTTGTAATACTGGGAATGTTATGTTTATTGTACTTTTTTTCTTCTATTGGCTTTTTCTATATATAGTAGTAGGTCCTCTACTATAATTAAGTTAATTTGTCCAAAAATGTCCATGTAAATCAAAAATTGCACAAGTCTAACAATGCTTAAATTTGATATATACAAATGGGTGCATCAGCAAACAGAATAATCAAATGAAATTTATGAACCTACTTTTTGCATAGATAAGAAAATTTGAGGCCATAAAAGATATTGTAAATTGTATCTAGAATTTTTTCATTAGCATTTTGTGAAATAGGTGGGAATAAGTATTTTAGTTTATAAAAGTAGTTTTTTTATCATTATTATATATTTTTTCTATTAATTTGGATGTAAATTTATTTGTAAAATGAAACATTTATTTGATATTAGTCATTATAAGCTATTTCTGCAAATTTTGTATTTTAACAAATCATAGAAATAGTTTATTATGAGGAATATTATACTGCTAAAATGTTCTATTTTACAAATAAACTTATTTTCTAACTGTTAAATTTGTATTATTTATTTTTAATGAGTTAGTTAATTAGTTAAAATTTAAATAAGATCTATAAAGATATTCTATTGTCTATATTATTTGTTGTAATTGTTGGTAGATGAAAAATGGAATATAAAATAGTTTTATGATATTATTATATACAGTATTGTTTTTAATATGGTTTACTTTAAAATGTGAGATGAGCTCCAAAGAGTTTGTGATTGTTTTTAATTCCATTTTTGCATTTGAATTCTGTTAAGAAACACTGAAGATGGATGAATAAACTGAAAACATTTTTATAATTGTTTTAGTAATTATTAAATATTTACAAATTTTTTTGAAAGTGAAATCTCACCTTATGTCGTTAATTTGTTCCAAGACTCTCAGCGTAAGTTGAATAAACTCTTTAAAAAAATGACCTAGACCCCCTATAAATAACCTGTAGTAACATTTTTAAGTTTCTAAATAATTCTATAAATTATTCTGCATATTTTAATCATTATTTTATTCATTTTTATGTATTCAACACTAGACTTACCAGACGTCCTGCTTTGACCAGGATTGTCCCGGTTTGATGACGTAGTCCCGGTGTCCCTGCCAGTTTATCATTTTGTCCCGGTTATTTGGTAAAATTTTAAAAGTGCCAAAAAGAAACTGTTTTTATTGATGAATTAAAAAAGAATTATTTGTTTTTTAAAAAGGTTTCTGATCATATTGACAAAGTGAATGGTGAACTGTGCTTTTCAGAATTTTCAGTAGCTCATAGTGGGCCATTTGGACATTAAAAATCACTTGAAATATGCGAAACATAAGGCATTTCCCATGGATAAACTGTGATGAAAGTAGTGATTGCAAAAGCTTTTTGATCAGCTAATTATGAAATTTGGAAAAATAAAAGTTGTGAAGAAAAATGGATACAACTTTTTAGTCATTTCAAAGAAAAGAACAATTCATTACCCAATCTTGTTCAAATTATAGAATACATTTTCAGCATGCCAGGCACATCTGCACCAGTCAAAAAACATATTCTCAATAATGAATATCATATGGTCTGAAGAAAGATGTAGAATGGATGAACCAATCATAAAAGCTTTACTACACTGCAAAATTAACAATGGACTAAATTGCAGTGAATTTTTTGATACCATTAAAAATAAAAGAATTTTTAAAGAAAATTCACACTAGTGATAAATATTAATAACTTCTTAATAATAAGATATGTTCAGTTGAGTTATAAAAATTGCTCTTAACTCGTTGTTTTTTGTTAACAACTTCTTTAATTAGCCTTTTCAATCATAAGTACTTATCCTAGTAGGCTTTATTTTTTGTTGTATTTTCTCAAAATTGTCCCGGTTTGAGAAAAAAAATTATGGTAAGTCTAATTCAACATACTCTTGTATGTAGCGTAGAAAATTGAACAAGAGTGAACTTCGGTGTAAAGATGCAGTGTCTAGCAATATACAGAAAGTGACATCATCAGCATCGATTCACTGATGTATTTACATCATGTTTTACCCCTGTGAGACCCAGCCTTTAATAGTCTTTTATTTTTTCCTATTAACAAAAAAACTGACATAAAATCGAAAACAACATAAGTCGAAACAATGCAAGGTATGACTGTATATTGAAAAAATTGGAATTCTATAAATTGAACTTAAGCTCTTGTAAATTGTCTATTTACAAGATCTTCAACTTATGCAAGACTTAAATTCTTTGTAATATTATATAAATTGAATTTACCTATCTAAATTATATAATATTTATAGTAAAATTAAAACATTTAAGTACTGAATGTATAATTTGCCTATAAGACATCAGATAAAAACTATTACAATATACAGCACAGTTTCCATTATATTATTTTATAAACTAATTAAAATATCAAGAGTTAACTATTTGTATTATAAGGTAATGGTTATAACTCATTATAGTTTTGTCATAATCACTGTTGAAATTCTACCATATGAAATTAAGTACTACACCATAAATTAAATTATAAAAATTATTTTAAAATAGCTTTGTATGCCAAATTTTATGTAAAAGTTAAATACAAATCACATAAATGTGATATGTATATAACAGGGACTCCTAGAATAGGTCCCCAACTTATGATAGGGTTGCATTCAAAAATTTTGATTGAAATTCAAATCAATCAAAATTTGGAACATTATTTTCCATAGGGACAATATTATAAATGAAAATTATATTCCCCGGTCATCAGAACTCAGAATATTCAATATGTTTTTAAAACTCAATAGTGTACAGCAAGGGTGTCAAACTCAAAGGCTAACATAGGCCAAAATAAAAAGGTTTGAGTTTAGGTGATCTGCAAAAAAAACTTCAATATTCATAGAAACATAAATTTATTTCGAAAAGACAGAAATAAAAAAGGACAAGGACAATTTAACGTTTTCTTCCTAACACTTGGCATCTCCGCCCCGCTATTATCTTTCCTACTTCGAGAGAAACATTGCTCACAGTGATTACTTTTAAAATTGATCCAAGGTGAGCGTCGTTAATTCTGGATCTGATGATAATATTGGATCTAAAATATAAGCTGCTAATATTAATGGGGTGGGTGAATGGTATGCCTGCACGTATTTTCACTACATACAGTACATGCAAACATTGAACAAAATATGGTCGTCATCATTATTGTATACGTTTTGTTGGTTGAGCCGCAAATATAGTCATTGTGGGCCGCGAGTTTGACACCCTTGGTGTACAGCAATATTGAATAAATGTTGATTAGTCTTTAGGATGAGGAAGTCTATATCTTGTGCTACCAGCACTTTATGTAGATAAAAATAAAATAAAAATGGAATGTTAAAATTTTTCTGTGTCAAAGTTTCTAGTATCAGGAATGAATATATGATAAAGCAGTTGTGTATCACTTTGAAAGATGCAGGTTTAATTTTGAATTCTATATTTTTAGAAGGGGTCTGGGTCCCTGCCAGGCTCATTAACCCTATCATTACTGTTGATTAGGCTATAACAGGGGTGGGCAAACTTTTGGGAGAAAGGACCATATTGCATCAATGAAATATAATCTAGGGCACACTTTCCCAGCAATCCCTATCGTAAAACAAAATAGCAAAAAATAAAACTTCCAAAAATCCTGCCTTCACATAATAACTGTCTGAGGTGACAAAATTCTCTTAGAAAATTATGTAGCCTAAAACCAAAAAATAAAACTCCCAAAAATCCCACCTTCACATAATAACTGTCTGAGGTGACAAAATTCTCTTAGAAAATTATGTAGCCTAAATAGAAAGATCTTAAGGGGTGCATTTGTTGACTAAGATATTATAAAAGGGTGACATGTTAAAATTAAGCCAATTTTCTTAGTAGCTTTCATTGGCTGTTATATGAATCATGGGTTTGAATAATGCCAGCAGTCTGAAAAAAGGGAAATGCCATTTTTCAGAGAAGCTCGTCAGGGTCAATATTCTTTTAAATTATATATTAAAATCATAATTTAATCATTTTAAATTTGAAACAATGATTAAAAATGTAACTGTTTAGGAAATTGCACAAATATTAAATACAAACACACATGAAATTACAAAAGGTATTGAGTTGATTGACTGACAAAACGATTTTATTTGATTTTGAATGTATTTTGCAACCGATTTCTTATGCAATGACGTTTATTCTAGTTAATGGTTAATCAAATGTATTTTTGTAAGAAATATAACACTGTAATGACATCTACAGTTTACCATATGAATTATTATTTATTACTTTTCTAGAAATTACATAACTATATTGCTGAGATATGGAACAGATTTGATCTTTTTGTATTCATTTTATTTATTGATAAAATTTTTGGCGTTATAGCTATTAGTTGGAGAGCTGCATTAAGTAGTTCCGAGGGCCGCAGTTTGCCCACCCCTGGGCTATAGGGAGCTTTAAAAATAGTTTCTGCCGAAATGGATTTTTGATTAAGCCTTTGTGATTTTGGTTTAATTCAAACTAACCTAATCAAGTTTCTAGTAAAAATAAGCAGGAGCAGCTCAAGCATAGGCACTGCAGAACTGCATCCCCTAATTTTTCTCAAAATATTTATTCATTTATTTATATTTGCTTATATTTAATTTTGTCATCAACAATCTTATACAATTCTCTTATTTTATTTAAAAAATATTAATAATCCACTTAGGAGGCAATTCTTGTAGCACTTAGGAGGGCAAAGGATGCAATATGGCACTGTGTTTACCACAGTGCCATATTGCTACTTGTGCAAGCATATGCGCATCGTAGTGAGATGTAAGCTATTAGTATAAAGCAGCATTGTCCATTTGACAGTTCCACTGTTGTTTATATACAGGTTATGCCAGTAGTAGCATGTTTGAAATGCTCATTGTGTCTACTCTGTCTCTTTAAATATTTTGACATTACAATTAAAGACATTATATTTGTTATAGTTTTTTTTAGAACATTGTTGGAGTTATTGACAATTATCAATAATAAACAATATTTTTTCATGAAACAAAACAAGAAGAAATATATTTTATTTTTAAGTACAGTAAAACCTCGATTTTACTGACATCATCCCAAAAAATAAAATAAATAATATTAATACAATATTTGCATAAACTGACTACAGTACTGTACTTGAAGTTGAAAGTGACTAAGTACTGTACAGTATTATTGTATTTCGTGTAAAATAATGCACTCATTTATTTCATAACGTGTCATTTTTATTTTAACAGCTTACCTAAATTTAATATACTGTGCTTTCATAATGTGTCATTTTTATTTTAACAGCTTACCTAAATTTAATATACTGTGCATGTATGTAGGTAATTTAATTTAATTTAAAATACTCTATGTAAAATAATACACTTTGGCATAAGTCACATTTAATTATACAGCTATGTTGAAAATGCTAATTATAAAAAAATGTTACTTCGATTTTACGGAATTTATATAAAAAAATTTTACTTTGATTTTACGGACTAGTCTTGCCCCCATAGTCCGTAAAATTGAGGTTTTACTGTAATTTTGAATTATACCAAACTGTATAATTTTATCAATAATAAACAATATTTTTTCACATTTAATTTTTTTTTAATTTTTACTATAATTTTGATATTTTGTATAAACCTGTATATACTGTATACATGTTTAGATAGACATGTTTGCAGTGTGTAGTGTTTCCAAATTCCCGACATTTTGGAACCTTCGGCACTGTATACATGTTTAGATAAAATAATATATACATGTTTGCAGTGTGTAGTGTTTCCAAATTCCCGACATTTTGGAACCTTCGGGAATCGAGAACGGGGAAATCGTATTTCCCAAGAATTCTCAAAAATTCCCGAAATAATCTTTATTTAATTTTCGTTGATCGTCTGTAATAATGGTCTATAGTAAATATTAATAAAAGCCGTAGAGAAGGTGGGGCAAATGGGATTCGGTGGACCCAGCGTAATCTTTCAGAGGTTTCAAGACATTCCTATTTGTTGAAAGGTTGGAGCAAAAAATGAGAAAATATAATTTCCTAAATGGAGATTGACTAGAATTTCATGACTAGTGCATATCTTGCAGTGAGAGCGTGCAATCTTTCAGAGGTTTCAAGACATTCCTATTTGTGAAAGGTTGGAGCAAAAAATGAGAAAATAAAATTTCCTAAATGGAGATTGACTAGAATTTCATGACTAGTGCATATCTTGCCGTGAGAGCTAAACAAAGTCACTACGATATCATTTTGACTAGATTTCTGTTACATTTCAGGTTTTCTCAAAATATAAACAATGTAATTAATGCAAACTTTATTTAATTAAATTTATAGTATATAGTGAAATTTTATGTATATCACACAATGTATACATCAACAATATGTCAACATATATCACAATCGTCAGCTGCAAACAAACTGATCGAATGTGGTTGATAGTATCGGCAGTTACTTTATAGAAACTATTTATCATGCAAAACAAATATAGTTTGTGTTTACTGCAGAGAAATATTTATTTTCATAGCCCAGGATTTGACTATAATGTCATATTAAAATAAGCTATCTTAGATTTCCTTAGTTAGGTCATCTGAAGATAACTTTGTGATAGATTTCCTTAGTTAGTTCACCTGAAGATGACTTTGTAATCAAATCTTGGGTTGTGGAAAATAAATTTTTCACAAACTGTTTTGTGTTCTCCTCAATCAAATATGCTCGATTTACAAGAATTAAAATTAGATAGTCATGTGTTATCTGATTCTGGTGTCGTGCGTGTATTTCTAATGACGTGTAATATTGTACCACAACATAACTTTAGATAGGGATAAATAAGAAAAATTTCTAAAAGATACATTGTGAATAGTACTTTTATTTCTCATTTTAGGTATTACTGGGTTCTAGGAGCCAATTTCCAGAGAAAAGTTGGTCTGGATTCGGGAACGGGAAAATGAAAAAATTCCCGGGAATGGGCAGGAAGGAATTCTCGCCTGGAAACACTAGCAGTGTGTATGCATATTATGAAAGTTGCAGCACCCTCACGATTTCAAACCACATTCTGCTGCTGAAATAAGCAATCATTTTTTTAATGTCATTTCCCAATCACTGTTTATAATGTTAATGGAGTCCATTTCAGATCCAGCTATGTAATTTCACTGCAAATATTTCAGGAAATATTTTTTAATTTAAACAAAATCAAATTTAATCAAAATCATATAAATTTTATAAAAAAACATTGAAGATCAATATGGTTGCCATTTTTTTTTTTTAGTATTACATGTCATTTTCTTTCTCAATATCAAATGAGTATTTCACTGCTCACAATTTGCTATTCAATATATTTGGTATTAGGCTGTCCATACCCATGATAAGAGTGAACAGTCAAGTAAAGGATGGGATTGACTAGGTTGAGCCTGGACATTAAAAAAATATGGAAATATGAAATTTGGAATTAAATAAGAATAATCCATGGTGGAAACACTGCACACTTCCATCTGTGGTGTCTATTCGGTCAATTGGTTGTTGCTATTGCAAAATTATTGATGATGACTGTCGTAAGTATGGATTTTGGAAACACTGCACACTTCCATCTGTGGTGTCTATTGGGTCAATTGGTTGTTGCTATTGCAAAATTATTGATGATGACTGTCGTAAGTATGGATTTTTGTCATAAGTAATCACCAATGTAAGTGTAGGTAATCATACCTTGGACTGTTGTAAGTCAGAGCTCCTCTGTATTTAGTGTTATTTATTTACTAGCCAGGTTACTTGGCATTGCTATGGCACATAATGTCGTAATGATATTATCTGCCATATATAGCATTATCATGATATCAATATCACATAAGTTATCATGATATGATGCTGGCAATTTTGATGTTATATCAGCACTGGTGTCTCTTATGGGATTCCGTGACCACTTGCAAAATTATTAATCCAATGATCTTTCATTTGATATCATGTTTCCCTCTTAGTATTCTTTGGATAGTAAGAAAGGACTAGATTTTAAATAGAAAAAAAAAAATCATCATGTTTCAGGCCCATCTTAGAATTTTTGCCTCAAATCTTATTAACACATCATCTTTAAACCTTCACATTTAATAGATTCAGCAACATCAAATTTTAATAAAAGTCTAAAGCAGTGGTTATCAAACTTTGGGTTGCACCTCCCTTTTTTAAAAAAATTGCTATGCCCCATTTTCATAATAGTCTAATTTTATAAATACTTTCTACTTACAAATTAGTACTACAAAATAATATACCATATTTTGTATAAAGTTCTTATACATAAAAAAATATATATTTATTATGGTGTAGTAATTTTTAATATCTTACAAAAAAAAAAAGAAAAATAAAAGACATGTTTAATATAACATAATGCTTAATTAATGCGATAGGTGGGCTTGTTTTTCAGCACAAATTCTCTCAAATCATCTTACAAAAAAAAAAGAAAAATAAAAGACATGTTTAATACAACATAATGCTTAATTAATGCGATAGGTGGGCTTGTTTTTCAGCACAAATTCTCTCAAATTAGGAAGTCATTGAAGATATTGCTACTTGCAATTTTTTTTCAATCACTAAACGAGATCAATATTTTGTCTGCAGCAGAAATTTCACATTTAGAAAATTACATTTACTCTCCTACAACACAAAATATTTTCATTAATTTTTGTAAATCCCCACTAGAACACAATATATACACAAAATGCAATCATTGGAAAATACTTGGCTAAAATTAGTCATAAATGCAATTTCATTAATTTGCCACGAGAGGGATGATAGAATCTATTTTTTGATTTTGATTTAAAATTGGGTTAAATGGAAACCATTGAGTATTTTGTGTTGCCAATGTTGAGTTCTATTGGGTTGTTTGGAAAGTAATTTAATTTTTTCCCACAAGTGGTGTTAGTTGTATTTTTACTCGGCAATTTCATTCTAAACCATATTGTTGTTATAAATTTTGATAGTTGCCATTTAAAGGTACACTCAGCCCTCGATTTACACAGTAGATACTAGATACATTCCTGGAAAAATCGTGCAAACCGAAATTGTGTAAAACGAGACACAGAATTCATATAAAATATAAGGATATGTTCAATTAAACTGTAAACAGAAAATCGGCCATTTGCCATAAAAGACTTTTTGACATTCCATTTGTCTTGTTTATTTGTTTCAAAGAAACTAATACGAAAATTAACTTGATATTAAAAAAAAACCCAACAAAACAAGTCAAGAAAATGGGCCATTTGCCATAAAAGCCTTTTTGACATTCCATTTGTTTTGTTTATTTGTTTCAAAGAAAGTAATACGAAAATTAACTTGATATTAAAAAAAAACCCAAGTACAGTAATCTTTCCACTTGCGCAGTCTTTAGTTACGCAAATTCACTTTTTCACTTTAAACATTTTTAAATTTTAAATAAAAACTAGACACCATATGTCACACTAATGCATAAATTTAATAAATAAGTACAGTAAAAAATTTGTGGATATTATAAATACTAATGGTATTCAACCTTTTTTACTATTAGAGTTGATTTTCTATACTAACAGTAAGTTATTCGGTGATCTACTCTCTTAAAAAATCAACCTAATATCTGATTATGTACAATTATGCAGTTTAATGCACTCAATCACTTTGGAGAACACATTCTCCCAGCCGTACAAACTTTTATTTGTATATTTAAAAATTTATTTATCCCTTTTTATCATTTTAATTCAACAAATGAAACAAATATATTGATATAAAATATGTATTTTTCTATTTTAGAAAAAACAACAGATTCACAAGTTACAGGAAATGCTGAGATATATTGATACAAAATATGTATTTTTCTATTTTAGAAAAAACAACAGATTCATAAGTTACAGGAAATACTGGTTGATTTAAAAAAACAATAAAGTTCATGTGAAATTTGGCATTGTTTGGAGCTGCCAATATTTTAATCGTCAGGTTAATATGAAGAAGTGGCCAACCATAGACAATCATCCAAATGATCATTTGTAATTTGGTTTCTTGATTTTTTACGTTCATATTGAGTGCTGTGCAAATCGAGGGCTAGGTGTATATTTCTAAAAAATATTTTTTTGATTCTGTGCAGTTGTTTTTTTTTTGTGTTGTATCAAAAATGGAAAACAAAAAGTAGCATTTTTGGCATATTTTGCTTTTTTATTACCGAAAAGGTAAGAATGCTGTTCAAACAAGAAAAAAGTTATGTGAAGTGTATGGAGATGTGGTTAACAAAACGCCAGTGCTAAAACTGTTTTGCAAAATATCATTCTGACAGTTTTGATGTGAAAGATGCACCACATGTTGGAAAGTCAATTGAAGTTGATGATGATAAAATAAAGGCACTGGTTGAAGCAAATCACCGAATAGTAACACAAGAAATAGCTACGAGATTGAATTTGTCAAATTCAACTGTTCATGACCATATGAAACGACTTGGTTTCATTTCAAAGCTCAATATTTGGGTTCCACACATTCTCAAAGAAAGAGATTTGCCCCGTCACATTGACATCTGTGATTTGTTGCTCAAACATCAAGAAAATGATCCATTTCTGAAACAAATCATAACTGATGATGAAAAATGGATTGTTTACAACAATGTTGAATGCAAGCAATCATGGAGCAGAAGACATGATCCAGCTCAAAGCACTTCAAAAATAGATATTCATAAGAAAAAAGTGATGCTCTTGTTTGGTGGGATTTCAAGGGAATTGCTTTTTTGAGCTTCTACCAGAAATTTTCCACAATTAATTCAGAAGTGTACTGCCACCAATTGGACAAATTGAGTGATCCATCAAACAGAAGGGGCCAGAAGTGATTAACAGAAAAAGGCGAAGTGTTTCACCATGATAATGCCAGACTTCATACAAGTTTGATGACTCTCCAGAAGCTGTTACTGCTTCGATGGGGATGTGCTACTACTACACCCACAGTGCTTGCTAGATTCTGTAGTTTCCAATTATTGTTTATTCCGGTCTGTAAAAAATTCTTTAGAAGGCAAAACTTTTAGTTGAAAAGAACATGTCAAAAATCATTTGGTTCAGTTTTTTTGCAAGAACCCACAGTGCTTGCTAGATTCTGTAGTTTCCAATTATTATTTATTCCGGTCTGTAAAAAATTCTTTAGACGGCAAAACTTTTAGTTGAAAAGAACATGTCAAAAATCATTTGGTTCAGTTTTTTTGCAAGCAAAGAACAAAAATTTTACGAGCATGGAATCATGCTACTACCAGAAAGATGGCAAAATGTATTGGATCAAAATGGACAATATATAATTAAATAAAATATTTGTTTTCATGAAAAAAGAAATTACTTTCCGAACAACCCTATGGATAAAAAATAAATTTTTATTCTTCAATAGAGGAATGTGAAAGAGAAGAACTTTTTTATTCGTAAATTTTTTTAGGTATATGTTAAAGAATGATTGTTTTCTAGTGGGTTTTAGCGGGTTAGATTACAGATTTTGTAAAGAGAGCAGAAGATACACAAACTTTAAATGTAGAAAAAAGTTCAGAAAGTGAAGTTGATATTGTTAAAAAAAAAAAATGTGAAAAAGTTCAGAAAGTGAAGTTGATATTGTTAAAAAGAAAACACGTTCTACATTCTGAAAGTGAAGTCGATATTGTTAAAGAAAAAACATTCTCGTTTTAATGAAACAGTGGTAAGGAAGATATAATTATTAAATGAATGTTATATAGGCTGTATACTTTTTCTTTCCTTTCGTTTTATAGGTATTGTTTCTTTAGGCTCTTGCATATATATTTTTTCTTTATTTACGTTTCACATTAGTTAATATTCTTAATAAAAATTAAGTTTCTTATGTCAAATTAAAGTTATTTGTTTTTAATTGGTTTTGGTACATAACTCCTGTTTTTGTATTGGATCCAGGTACAGTTTCACACAACAGTGTATCTTTTAGGAACCTATCTACCGTGTTATAGCAGAGATACTTACACTTGCTTCTCATTGGTTGAAAACAGAGAAAATTCTAACCATACACATTAGATGAGCTTTTATACAGATGAATTACTGCTTTAATCTCATATAATACAGTTTCACACAACAGTGTATCTTTTAGGAACCTATCTACCATATTATAGCAGAGATACTTACACTTGCTTCTCATTGGTTGAAACCAAAGAGAAAATTCTAACCATACACATTAGATGAGCTTTTATACAGATGAATTACTGCTTTAAGTACAATCCAGGAATAAGTTATTTACATAATATGCTAGTAAAACTGGTGGACAGAAGGTGTGCTATTTCCACTTCTCAGTCTGCCATTTTGATTTTTCTGTTTTTTAGCAGATGATAGAATTTCTGTTACAAATCCAGTAACACTTGAAATAACTTTTTAGCATTACTTGAAATGATTTTTTTAGTATTTATTTATTGCAATTAATGTTAGTATTTTCAATTTTTTTGATATTTCATACAGTTAGCCCCTTTTATAATGGACTCACAGAAATCACAGGTTTTAATATGATATACAGGGGGTTTATTATAGAGGAGCATCTATCAGAAAGATAACTAGAGTTAATAAATGAAAGCAACTAATAAGCCAAATGAGTAAGAAAAATTGTTTAATCAAAAACGTTTTCAGCTATCCACGTAGCCTGCCTCAGTTGTAATCTGATCTGTGTATTACAACTGAGGCAGGCTACGTGGATAGCTGAAAACGTTTTTAATAAATGATTTTTCTTACTCATTTGGATTATTGGTTGCTTTTATTTATTAACTAAAGTAAGAAGTTTTTCATTCTAAATTATGACTAGAATTGTTTAACAAATTTCTGAGGGTACAATATGACCATAAATCTTGATGTTCTAGGGTGAGTTTAATTTGACAGCAAATAAAACAAATCACATTAGTTTGAAACATTTTAATTTAGGAAACTTATTTTTTTTTTGAGAAACAGCTTTTAAGCTGCTGCTAAAAAAAAAATAAGTTTCTTAAATTAACAACTGATTTGTTAATTCAGTTCTCAAAAAAATAATTTCCCTAAATTAACAACTGAAGTTTCCTAAATTAATAACATCTTTAACAACTGATCTGTAATTACGTTATCAGTTTTGTAGAGATTGTTAAAAAGTTTCATTCTGAGAAATGTTGGAATTTTCAAAATAGAGTTTTAGCGTTACTAATGCACTGTAAGCTTCAGCTAATGTTGATTTTTCCTTCTGTAATACTCTCTTCAGCTTCTTCCTTAGATATGCTTCAATCTTCATCCTGGCCAACATTTGCACTTGTAACTTTGTGCACAATATCTTCATCAGTAAGCAGCATTTCTGTTAATGCATTTTCATCACGGAATAGTCTTCAACTGTAATATTATCAGCTTCAGTAAGTATTTTCAAGATTTTTTGTCCCATGAACACAAATGTGTAAGAGACTGGTTACTATTTATGCTGCAGAACTATGGTCATTATCATGCAAAATATCGTTTTCCAGTAATGAAAATTTAGACTTCCTAAAACAGTTTTGTGCAACAGCAGCTTTAACGTCATTATATGCATCAAAAGTTATTTGCACAGCACCTCTGAGATCAACTGGTTTGTAGGTCACTTGTTTGTTGTGGATATTCAGTTTTATTCTGCAGAACTATGGTCATTATCATGCAAAACATCGTTTTCCAGTAATGAAAATTTAGACTTCCTAAAACAGTTTTGTGCAACAGCAGCTTTAACGTCATTATATGCATCAAAAGTTATTTGCACAGCACCTCTGAGATCAACTGGTTTGTAGGTCACTTGTTTGTTGTGGATATTCAGAAGCACTTGAAAAACAAGATGTTTTGTGTAAAAGAATTTAAAGAATGGATGATCCATTGGTTCAATGGTTGCAGCTTTGAGCTGGAGTTTTTGGAAAATACAAAACTTTGATGTTTGTTAATGTAAGAACATTATTATAGGATGGACAATTACCCACAAACATTAAAATGTTGCATTTCTGTTGTGCAAATTTCCTATCAATTTTTAGGAGCCAGCAATTGAATATTTCACTTGTCATTCATGTACTATATCATGTTATTGATATTTCACTTGTCATGTTAGACTGGTAGTTAATAGGAACACACAGTAATTTTTTAAAGCATCTTGAATTTTTCAACTTTCCAATAACCAGGGACTGAAGTTTATCACTACTATCCATATTGCAGGCCAGTAAAACAGTAATCCTTTCTTTTGATTTTTTCCTTTCCTTACATGTTTTAAATGCTAAAGTTTTATTTGGTGTTAGTTTGTAAATACAGTGAAACCCCGCTCGTGCGTTCCTGTATCGTACGACTTTCCCGCTTTAAACGTCTATTTTCGGAAGTCTGAGCATTTTCCTATACATGCAATGTAAAACTTTCCCTCTTCCTACGTTTTAATTATATAACTTTTTTATTATGACGTCATCAGAGTTCCCGTTTCGTGCGTTTTCCCGGCTCGTTCGACTTTTCGGGCCGGTCCCTGAAAAGTTTCAAAATCGGGGTTTCACTGTATTACAAACTAACACCAAATAAAACTTTAGTATTTGCAATCTCCATTTTTGATCTTTTTTTGTCACTTCATCTAGAAATTTTAATTTTTGTTCCTAATTCCAGAATTTTTCATTTACTAGATGCCACATTATACCAAATTACTGAACGCACTACAAAATACAGTATGCTGTATCAAACTTTGAACAAAATCAAACTCCACACAAGTTGAAAGTACAAACTTGATACCAATGTTATGAACTTTGCATGATAAAAGAAAGAAAAGAGATGATAGTAACATGAGACTTAACAAGCTTATTCCATCAACTCTTGACTTCAACTGCACTGATAACAAATCTTGCCATTATTTATACTCTCTGCAGCAATGATCATTATAACAGACATTATAATGATCCTAAAACACAAAATTCAAAAATATTCTTAATAAAAATTATCTTTCTTATGTGAAATTAAAGAAAGCTATTTGTTTTTAATTGGTTTTGGAACGTAACCCATTGTTTGTATTGGCTTTAGGTTTCATGCAACACGGTGTTCTTCAGGAACCTAAATACCGTGTTATAGGAGGGATACTTATATATATATATATACATTTAACACAGTTTCATGCAACACGATGTTCTTCAGGAACCTAAATACCGTGTTATAGGAGGGATACTTATATATATATATAAATTAGCATTTTTCTTGCTTTCCCTTGCATGAATATTTACAGTTTGATATTGCATTTATAACAAGTTCCATGTTGTTGACTTTTTATAAATTCATAAAAAATTCTTGACAGTCTATGCCAAAGTTTAGTTTAGTACATAATCTGCCTTCATTAGTTCCACATACAACCTCTTGCAATCTTTAGTCCATGTAGTTACCCATAATTAAAAAGATTCTTAATCATTACTTACTGGAAAAGTAATTTTTGCTGGAAGCTTTGATAGTTGGATAAATATATTTTCAATAGAAAATATTTTTGTTCATTTTTTTTATCAGTTAGTAAATTAAGTGATTTCACTTCAGGATAAATATTTTTAAGCAAGCATACATTGTCATATAATTTATCTAGATCTAAGTTCAAATTAGTATATTTTCAGCATCCAAAACATCTTTTCACTTGAAATTTTTGTTTCTTAGATTAATTACTGAAAAGATATACAAAGGGATTCTTTTCAAAATTATAATATCTTTTCAGATAATTAATTGTTTTACTATAAATGTCAGATGTTCTAGTAATAAATATTTCTTTTTCATATGTACTAAGATTTTTAAACTTTCATTTACTTTGTTACTGAAAACTTAATCATCTAATCTATTTTCCAGCTTATTTTTTAGATGACACATTATTTCATGTAAATCAGAACTCATAATTGATTCATTTTCTAACTGTAAAACTGATTCATGATATCCATATAATGATGATAAAAAAAATATATAATATTCAGGGAGAGACAAATGAGTTTCAGTATCCTCTATCACATGTTCACAATCCTTAACAAATGTTCAAATAGTTTTGTGTTTTTCTCTTTCTTCCTAGTGTGCAAAATAAATTTTTATTGCTGGTCAAAAAATAACAAGTTTATCAAGAGCTTTGTGCAGTGATAACCATCTTATTATAACATGTCTAAGAATGTTTTCGTATTCTATTTTTAAGAATTCAGACAATCTTTCAATTGCAGTGTTTTCTTTGCACTATTTGAAAATTCATTATATGTTTTCAAAATTAAATTTTCCATAACATATGATAATGCTTTACAATAATTTCTAGTGGGTATTATGTATCACATGGCAAATGAGTTACATTTCAAAATTGATGGATTTATTATTGCTAATTTTTGGAATACTGAATTGTGTTTCCCATAATATACAGATGCATTCATTATCTATTGTATAAGAACTTACATTTGTAATTTCAAACTCTTATTTTTTTAAACAGATGATTAAATGTGTTGCATTGCATCGGAAGTTTCACTCCTGTCCTTATAAAAATCAAAAATTTTTTTCAGTATTCGTTTTTTTAATTGAAAATACAGTGGTACCTCACAATTTGACACTAATGTGTCGCTGAATTAGTGTCGAATTGAGAAACTGTTGAGTTGTGGGACAATTTTTCTCATATAAGACTATGAAAATAGTATGTTGTGAGGACTTCGTTTCCTTGTAGGTTTGTTTTATTTATTTTATTTATGAGTGCTAAATTGAGAAACTTGAGTTGTGGGACAATTTTTCTCGTATAAGACTATGAAAATAGTATGTTGTGAGGACTTTGTTTCCTTGTAGGTTTGTTTTATTTATTTTATTTATGAGTGCTTCAGAGGATGATATTGTATGTTCGTAGTTAGCGATTTTTGCATTGATCCACATACTATGAAAATAGATTAATTCATTGTCGGACCCCATCCCATTCCCCTAATGGGTGAAGTGAGAGAGATACACTATATTATAAACTTTATTATATGTATTTTACTATTGTATAACACAGTAAATTACAAAATACACTGTTTTATACATAATACACTCAATGTATTGCAAAGTCACTAATTCTAACGAATATCAATAATAATAATTACAAACTAAACCTAACGGTCTAACAACTCTGCAAATTCCAGAGTTTGGCCTGAGCTCAGGTCTTTCACTATGTTCTAAATTACCATATATATTCGAATATAAGCCAATCCGTGTATAAGCTGACCCCCTGACTTCAGAGTTTGAAAATTGGTAAAAATGCATAACCCGTGTATTAGCCTATCCCCAGACTTTAGCACTTAAAATTCAATAAAAGTTCAAAAACGATAAATTACATGATCTTTGATTTTTAGTTACTGATATATTAATGCCTGATAAATTACATGATCTTTGATTTTTAGTTACCAATATATTAATGCCATTTGCCAAAAAATATAAATATATTTTATTGAAAATAATCCAGCTAAAGTGATCCAACGTAGTGCACCTACATAAGATTCTTGGATTATTGTCGAGAATTTCTGCATTGCATTGCATCAGGCAGCACGGCGTTGCCTATCTGATGCACTTATATAAATGCAGGTTGGATTCAGCGGCACAATGCGCTCGATCGCAACTGGTAAAGTAAAATTTTACTTGGAAGCAAGATTGATGTCTGTGTATGACATTATTGTTAGGATGACGTAGCTTCAGAAAATATCAAGTTAACGAATAGTAATAAATTTTTATAATTTACGTAAAAATATTTTCTTTTTATTGCTGTTATTGAATAACTTTTCTAAAAAAGTTCATATTATCATCACAGTAAAAATTCCATTAGAATATGTCTACGTCACACAGTTCTCAAGAGACCATTCATAGTTTTGTTTTCCCTATAGTTGAGTTGACTTCGTATTTTAAAATGAGTGGATTACTCAAAAGATGATGTACTGTTAGGATAACGTGTGCAATGTGATTTCTAGACGTTAAGTGTGCGATTTCGAAGTTTTGATTTTGCTTACGATGTACTTTTTCATAGACTAAAGTTACTTTTCAATACAGATTTTAAATAATTTCAGTACAGATTTTAAATAATAATTATTTTTTCGTTATTTTAAACATTATTTTAGTTACATTTTAATCTACTTTAATTAAATCATCGATGAGTTAAATATAATAAATATATATAGATTACTAGCGAATGAATTAAAACATTCTTAATTAATGATAATGAAAAATAAATATTTTTTTCACTCAAATATGAATTCTAGGTAAGATTATTGATTGCTGAGTTTTCATGTCGTGTCATATTGGACCGCGCAGCGTCGCCTATCTGATTACAGTATATAGATGCAGATTGGAATCGATGGTGCGAAGCGCTCGATCGCATCGGGGTAAAATAAAATTTTATCTGGTATCATATTAAATGAATTATTGCAAAATTTCCTCCTGGTCTTCAGGAGACGTATTTTGCTTATTACTTCAATTTCTCCAGATCGGAAGAGCGTCGTGTAGGGTCTTATTATTTCAATTTCTCCAGCCAAAAAAAGTTGATTTTTTTGAGCCGTGTATAAGTCGACCCCCACTTCAGAAATTTTTTTGAGAAAAAAACCTTGGCTTATACACGAGTATATACGGTAAATATAATTAAATCAAAACAATCTAACAACAACTAACGTTTAACTGGCAAAACAAGTATAAGTAACAAACAAGTGTTAGATCTAAACTGACAAAAAAGATGCTAGAAACTTATACTAATAAATTGAATAAATTTTCAAAACAAGTTTGTAACAATTATATATGTTGTAGTTTTAAAATAAGACACAGGGAAATCCACTGCATCCCTCAAAACAAGTTTGTAACAGTTATATATGTTGTAGTTTTAAAATAAGACACAAGGAAATCCACTGCATCCAGTAGCTTCTAAACTATCTTCCTTTCTAACTGAAATTTGCACCTTCTCCCTCTCACTCTCTCTTCCTGTTTATTTTTCGAGCGTCCTGTCAAGTTAGCAGTCGAGGTGCGAGCTGGTTCTTGCAGATGTTCTTACAGATCCACACCTTTAAGGTCATCATCTCTCCTGGGATGATATTTAACACAGTTCGAAATATGTGCCTGGTCCTCAACTGTCCCTCATTTGTAGGTGACAAATGAAGGAAAACCATTGATATATTTGACATCTGTGACTTCATGTGGGCCGATCAACTTAATTGAAATATGTGCCTGGTCCTCAACTGTCCCTCATTTGTAGGTGACATATGAAGGAAAACCATTGATATATTTGACATCTGTGACTTCATGTGGGCCGATCAACTTAAAATTCTTTCCAATTTTCTCTAGTTGTACTAAGATGAGATCTCCCTTTGTAATTTTTGGGGGTCTTCTTTTCCCCTTATTCGCTTGATTTTGAATTTGTTTTCGGTCTGTGCAATTTCTTGCAGTGTTCTGGGCTTTTCTTCTATTTTGAAATCTCTATCAAACAATTCATCTGCTTTAAGCTTAGTTTCGAGTTCTGGTCTTAAGCACAGGTTGTCTCAGAACATAGGTGGTCTTTGGGACAGGTTACACTGTATTCAGAAAACTGAACAAAACCATATTTAATGTCTTTAGAAAAGTTTTATTTGATTTAAAATAACATATTTCAAAATATACTTTCATTTCAATTATAAAATTTAACTAATACCACAAAACAAGTTTTACAGTTTATACTGAAAATCTCTTTAATAGCTTTATACTATTCAGTTATTAAATGTTCAATATAAGACAATGGCAGTAATTTTTTTACTTATGGCAAAAAATTAAAAGAAATAATATACTTGGTACAAAATAAACATATAATATTAGTATTCGTTTTAGAATGAATTATCCTTACAAAATAATTACTGATAAATATTTCTTTTATTAATGCTTCCATAGCCCCATATTTTTTTTGACTGAACTTTATTTATATTTATAATGCTTTTTGCAGAATGACAAGTGAAAAGCATTATCATAATAAGCAAAAATATTTCTATTCTTTTGAATACCGGTAAATTTTTTTTTGCCAAACTGAATTTAAATTATTAAATTTGAAATGTAATTTAATATGAAATAATTATAAAAATCTCATATTTTTTAGTAAACCCTAAGAAAATTATCATAATGTTATAAGAAATCATATTGTTTTGAGAATTAACTTTATGATTGTAAAAGTAAAATTATATTATGCAAACTATATAAATATTGTATTAAAATAGTTTAACAAAAATACAAAAATCATAATTATATAGAATTTGAATATAATGCTAATAAAACTAATATATATTGCATATCTGTTAATAGAATATCCTGATGAGAAACTTATAGTACACATTAAAAATGCAAGTATATTCAGTCATCTAAAATGTCTAGACAAGTCTATATTTAAAATTTTTGAATGATTTTGATCTCTGTATTACTAGTTTTTACTATATATTCAATTTTTATAACTAAAATTCTTATAAAGATCATTATTATGTAAAAATGACTTTAAAGAAATATTATTATGATTACAACATTGAAAATTTATTATTATGATATTATTGTCAATAATAATTAATAATAATTGTTATATATGAACAAGATATAGAATATCATTTTCATATATAACAATTATCGTCATCATCTTGTTCATATAAAACAATTATTTTTATTTTTTATTTACTATGAATAATGTAATTATGTATAAAATTAGTTAAAATGATAATATGCTTTATTGAGAAATAATATTTTGTGATACAGGTTATTCATTTTCAGTTTTCTAGAGTTTTAATTCAAATAAAGTTCTAAATTTGCAAAAACCATCAAATTTAATAGAAAAATATAATAATATTTATAGAAATTAATTATTATTAAACTAAAAATTGTAAATTTTTACTTCACCAAAGCGATCGAGCGCGTTGTGCCAATTTTTATACGCAAGATTCTTGACTGACTACCGAAATTTTCCACGTCGCGTTACATCCGGCAGTGCGACGTCGCTTATACAGAAAGCTTTTTTAATGGGTACAATTGTCGCCTTACCGAAGCACGACGAAAGTAATACACATCGAAAGGGGGCCGAAACACACAAAAAATCCCTAATGGACTAGGGATCAAAGGTCAAACGTTTAGGAGATACAGAGGCATCTAGGCGGCATAGGTAGTGGAGCACGGGAACGGGACGCGTCGCGTCACAGATCGCAGCGACGCCAGGCACAACGCCAAACAACATTCGCCATTTGCAATAAACGGAACTTTGCGGGTATCTTTGACGCTTGGTTCACTAGGGATTTTTGCAAGTTTCAGCCCCCTTTTCGATGTGTATTACTTTGCCGTGCTTCGGTAAGGCGACAATTGTACCATAATATTCACATCGTGGTCCGATATTCATTAAAAAATCCTGTGGGGCGACGCGTTGATCGCTTCGGGTAAAGTAGATTTTTACTTACATATGCTAAATGAAATTTAAAAAAACAATAAATGAATCTATAGAAAATATTTTCTCACCCTGTGGTATTAATTAAGTCTTTAAAATTGCCCCAAGCTATAGAATTGTTTACAATAGAGTCTTTAATATCGAATTTTTTTTGTTGTGGATCCCAAATAACTGAAGCATTTCTGTCTTGCAGTGATAGAATGCAGGAAGGTAGAAATACAGCAATCACCAACACGATCATTCTAGTAAATAAAGAAAAGATTAATAAAAACGTAATTACTAGGGAAATATGATTTAAATTTATGAAATTTGTATAAAAAAAAATAGAGAATATACTTAAACGTTTACTTGCTGATACTCCTCTTGGTGTTATCTCTACATCAACCACTTGTTTGGATTATGACAAGCATATGACTAAGTCGAAGTGAGCAGACACGTGATTGATAATTGCAGTCATAGTTTTGTTTTTCTTTTTGAACTGCATTATTAATTAAAGGATCATCCTTAAACTACGTCATGCTGTTAGGAAAGGGAGTACGTTATAGATTTGCGACGGTAAATGACGTAAGAGAGGAAGTCATGAAAAATTGTGACGTCACACCGTAGAAGATTGTTATAATTTTTTTACATTTCTGTGATTAAAAATTTTTTTTATAAAATATAAAATTTCTATATTTAATTGTTCGAAAATAAACAGTGTAATGTAACATATTTAGAGATAAATTTGTTATAAAATATAAGACATCTAATTCTAAGCTATTTATATCCAGTTACTTGAAGGTTTATTTGAAAGCTAAAGAATGTAGTATATGTAACAAAGTATTATGTAAAATAATTCATATTTCTACTATTATATATATATATATTTATTTTCATAAAATCGGAGATACATTTAATTATGTGGAATTCAGCGAACCTTAATAAATTAATTGAATAGCTGTTTTAATTAGTAGAATTTTAGTTATTGAAATTAATTTTTGCGATAAAAATGAAATGTCCGAGAAAGAGAGGGAAAGTAGAAAGATCGATTTCATCAAACAATGATGAAACTAAATCTCCTTCTGTCAAACATTACGGTAATATGATCGAACAAAAGAATACAAGTTCACCTTCCTTCTCGGAAGGGGAACTTGTATTCTTTTGTTCCAAGAAGGAAGGACCGACGAGAGTCAGTAAAGAGAAATAAAGAAAACATCCTAGAAGAAAATGGAAAAAATGTAACAGAGAAGAGTGAATCCGAGTCCCGACCTGCCGGCTATAGTCCGACGAGGATTAGGGAATGACGATATAAAAGATAATGAATATAGTAGCTGCTTACTCTTTTGCTCTCTCCCCCAGGTTTGATCTCCCGCATCATATAACTCTACTGTTCAGAGGAAATCTGTAAAGCCTCGTTAAATTATAGATCTCTATTGTATACTTCAGTTTTTGATACTTTCGTTTCGATGTGGTAATTAATTTTAGTGAAATAAGTTAATCTTGTATTTTATTTCCTGTTTGTTTTATAAACGGTTCCGAATCAATTCTATTCTCGATCTCGGCGTCACTTATTCACGAGCCTTATTCGGAAATATGATAATTTTTTGATACATTTTTTATCGGCCATCTGCTTCGGGATCCTCATAAATGTAAGGGGAGGATGTCTTCAAATTTTTGATGTCACGGTCAAGGAGTTCAAACATGTTGTGAAGAAAAATGATGAGGGGGAGAGATGGAATCAAAAAGTATTCCAAATAGCATGACGTAGTTTATATATGATTCCTAATTTATACGAATTAAAATGAAAAACGTTTTGTATGTTGAAAAACAATTCTATTTATAAATACATTAAACAGATTAATCCATAATTTCTGATATCCGTACTGTATATACATTTGTTATAAAATAATATTAAAGATGCATTATAATATATACAACACTATACAGTATATGCAATTTGCCATTGAATTTATTTTCAATGAGTGATTTTTTTTATTTTACTAAATTTTATAAAAATTGTGTCAGACTATTGAAAAGTTATTAAAAGAAACATTAGACAGTAATTTGAACGTCCGCCATTTTTAAGTAGTTGAAGCTGCTAAAAGAACCAACATCCATGTACTAGTAATTTATTTTTAAAGGCAGTACATCTTTAACAAATTTTATAAAAAATTATCAATTAATTAAAAATTTATTAGTGAGATATATAAATAATAGAACTATGATGATGATCCTATAAATCTTTCCTTCAGAAATTAGGCTAAAATAAATCATTGAATTTATTTAATATTTAAATTAATTTAGGATGCATTTAGAAAACGCAATGATGCCAAAAATAGTTTTCGAGTATTTTAATATTTTATTGACAACGATTTCTTTTATGATGATGATTATTATTTTAAAAGTTACATAAATTATTTTAAATTCATTAACAAAGCAACTAAATAATTTTTATTGACTTATTCAGTAGCGAAAATGGAAATAATATATTATTAGTTTTTCATATCAATATTATTATCAAAATATATCCAGTATTATCTTTTCATAGACAAATTTATATATGAAACATTATAAGTGAAAACTATTAGAATAAACATTCTCTATAAATAATCTATTTACAGTATTAATTTAATTACTGCTTGGATAATTTTATTAATTAATATTCTCTTCATAATTCATGCTTAAATAATCATTTCTTTATAAATGAGTCATCATTTATTCAATAAAAAACAAGTAGTTTAGTAATCTAACGTATCCATAAATGATACAAAAATTTACTGAAGTTGACTCAAAATTTTCAGTTCTAATTTTGATTAGAACTGACATATATTAATTATCTTATATGGATAAAAAGAAGCATAACTTAAATTTTTTTCAAATATCAAAGTGTCTATTCAAGTGAACTGATAAAGTAATTTTTCTTTAATAAAAAATATTAAAGTAGAACTTTACGGTTTACGATGTCATTGAATCACTTTGAATAATATTTAAAAAAAAATTCAATTATATTAACAAGTAAGAATATTTACGAAGAAAAATATGCGAAAAATTTCATGAAAATAAAAAATTATTTTTACTTGGGAGATGATTGATATCTTTTTGGAATGCTATCTAGTTATATATTCAATATTTTCATAAATATTAATAAACTCCAAGTTTACTGTTGTTATGAATGTGCAATAATTTGTTTTTAAAATTATTTTACGAATAATTAATATAAATTTGTTTTGTTTCAAGTCTTGCATGATGTCTGTCTTTCTATCTAATATAATGATTTTTATTTTTTGTTGTACTTATTACTTCGGATGACAATGTCATCACAGAATCGATTCTTTGCATGCATTCGACTCCAGAATCGGAATCGAACGAAAGAATTCTTTTGTGCGCTTATAATAATTGCTTAGAGATTTTTCAATGACTGCTAGAATAGAATACAGTGCATTGTGATCAACTAGCCCAGCCGATCATTTCAAACGCAACTATTGCGTGATACCAGATCTGGGCAAATTTTATTTGAAATAAATAATTTTTCAAATAATTGGATATTGCCAAATAAAAGCTATTGTTATTTGAAGATAATATGGCTTTCAAATAATTTATTTGAAATAATATCCAAGATAAATCGTTTGTCAAATAATTTTTCTTTAAATAAATAATTATCAAATAAATACGTTACAATATTTGAAATAAAAATCAAAATACTTTTCAAAATAAAATTTCAAATAATTAATATTCTCTTCATAATTGATGCTTAATTAATCATTCCTTTATAAATGAGTCATCATTCAGTCAATAAAAAACAAGTAGTTTAGTAATCTAACGTATCCATAAATGATACAAAAATTTACTGAAGTTGACTCAAAATTTTCAGTTCTAATTTTGATTAGAACTGACATATATTAATTATCTTATATGGATAAAAAGAAGCATAACTTGTTAAATTGTATGTATTTTGCATATATTTTGTAGAACTTTATACCTATTGTGAACATTTATATATTCTGTAAGATTAAATTATTATTGTGCACGAATTATACCACGATGATGAAATATAGCAGTACAATATACTGTAACATATATTGTATCATAATTAGTTGTAGAGTTGTAGAAAGATGATGCATAATTGTTCAAATGACTGATAATGAACAATTGTACAGGCTATCTTATCATTTATTACAGTACTTTAGAATGCATTAATTTAATTTGTATAAATAATCAAATAATAAATATAGTGGATCGGGGGAACTCGCCATACTTTAGCTTTTTGACCGTAAAACTCATATTAAATTTGAATATTTTCCTTTTATATTTTTTGTACTTAAACTTACAAGTGTTATTCATATATGACTCCATAAAATCTTTTAATATAGCAATCGGGTAATTTTTTAATATTTTTAAAAAAAAGTTACAATTAGTCATCTTACCCCGAATATTCCGGGGGTAAATGCCCACTGAGTTTTTGGATGATATTGACTTAAATAAATAGCAAAAATGAACAAAATGTTACAATTAGTCATCTTACCCCGAATATTCCGGGTAAGATGTACAATTAGTCATCTTACCCCGAATATTCCGGATAAGATGCCACTGCTGGGGTAAGATGCCACTGTGCTTTTCATGATATTCACTTTAATAAATAGCCAAAATGAACTCTTTAAATTATCCAAAAAACTTCTTGTTCACTATACCATGTATATTTTACTAGAATACAAACGTCATGTTCACTAAACCATGTATATTTTACTAGAATAAATTATTAAAATTCTATAAAATTGCAGGAATTAAATAAAATCTGCTATTTAGATATTGTATACATTGCGGTTTTTGAGCCACATTCAATTCTTTGATGGCTTTAATGTGGCTCCCTATCTCGAAAATCAAAAGTTGATATAGAGCAATCTCTTTTAATTAAGAAAGATGTAGGAGTTGTCCATTTGTCCATATAAAATAAGCTATCTAAACACTTAGGAAAGTGGATTTAACAGCATCCCAAATATTCACTATAAGAGCTATTATGATGATAAATTGCGTTATGTAACTTGTCTTTCCATCTCCCCTCCGATCCCTCATAAAGTTGAATGTACATCTTTATATCTTGGATAGTTCTTTCAGATAATCCATTTGCCTGAGGGTGATAGGGGCTGGTAGTTTTAAGAATTATATTTTTAGAGAGAGCCCATAATTCAAACTCCTTAGAAATAAAACTGCATCCCCTATCAGTGATTATAGATTTAATTCTATCAGTATGTTTCCATTTTTCAAAATAATTAACGACTGCCTTTGCTGACTGCTTCATAGACTTCCCCAAACAAACCTCGTGGCTTCATCAACGATGATCAAAAAGGACTGAGTAGTTCGATTAGTATCAGACCTGTTTTTGAGTTCTGCAAAGTCAAGGTGTATACTTTCAAAAAGGATTTCAGCCCGAATAGGGAGATTTATGAAATGCAGTTTACCTTGATATTTAAATTTTCCAATTTGACAATCATGACAACTCTTGACATAGTTTGATTCATCTCTTTTCATAGACTTCCACTGAAACCTTTGGCATATTTTGTAAAAGGTTTGCCAGATCCTATTAGAAGGCCCTATTCAATGCAAAGCTCGGACACGTATTCACTCATTTTTGATGTATTTTCACCATACTTAAGCGGATCAAGTCTTGACATAGTTTGATTCATCTCTTTTCATAGACGTCCACTGAAACCTTTGGCGTATTTTGTAAAAGGTTTGCCAGAAACCCCCATGCCCTCCTGAAAACGGGTCATCATGATAAGAAAATATTATGGCATGCTTGACCTCCACATTCAAAGGATTCACTAAGTATCTGCCATCAGGAGCAGTCTTAAGTATGGACATTATATCTCTTGACCAAAAACAACAGTGGACCGACTCTGGGCAATCTATACACAGTCGGGATAAAGCATCGGCATTACCCATATTAGCACCTCTAAGTTATGTAATCTCAAATTCAAAACTTCTCATATATAACTGCCATCTGCCAGATGATCCCAAAGTTCCCCACAAGTTAACAATTGAGTTAGTGCCTGGTGATCTGTTAGAATGGTGAATTTTTTCCTTCTGAGTAGGTACAAAAATTATTAAGACTCGAAATACGCTGCTCCATAATTTAAACGAATATCAAAAAACGAGCGCAAAGAGGAGGATAGTCGATAGATACAGACTTCTTTCTTTTTTAACTAAAATAAATTTATTGTAGCGCTTTCGACCCTCTGGGTCCTCTTCAGCAATACATAAAACAATATAAACGTTAAAAAACACAGTTTTAGTATACAATTAAAACGATTCGAATTTGAACAAAGACAATCGCTAAATATCGTCTTTGTTCAAATTCATATCGTTTTAATTGTATTCTAAAACTGTGTTTTTTAACGTTTATATTGTTTTATGTCGAATTTGAACAAAGACAATCGCTAAATATCATCTTTGTTCGAATTCATATCGTTTTAATTGTATTCTAAAACTGTGTTTTTTAACGTTTATATTGTTTTATGTATTGCTGAAGAGGACCCAGAGGGTCGAAAGCACTACAATAGTACTTTATTTTAGTTAAAAAAGAAAGAAGTCTGTATCTATCGACTATCCTGCTCTTTGCGCTCGTTTTTTGATATTCGTTTAGGTACAAAAATGTTTGATGGCCTTTACAACTGTGAGACATTCCTTTTCTGTAACTGAGTAGTTGCATTCAGATCTAGAAAAGATGTATGATTGATAGCTAATGACTTTTAACTGTTGAAGTTTTGGTTTAGATGTGTCTCTTTGATATAGAATTGAACCAGAGCCATAGTATGAAGCATCTATTGCCAGTTCATACAGAAGTAAATCTTTGGGTACAGCGAGGATAGGTGCGGATGTAATATGCTCCACTAATTTTTCAAAACTTTGTTGACAGTCTTGAGACCATATGAAAGGGACATCTTTCTTCAATGTCTCTAATGGACGAGCTATTTTCTCATAGTCTTTGATAAAAGCTCTGAAGTGATTCTTAAGACCAAGGAAACACTGTAAAAATTTCAAGTCAGTAGGTTTTTTTTAATATTGCACACTTTTTCAATCATTTCTTTCTTCATTCTTTTAGTTTCTCCATCAATTACTCTATCAAGTAATTTCACTTGGGGAACACAAAACTCGCATTTTTTATAGTTGATATTTAATCTTTTCTCACTAAGAGTTCGAAGAACTTTCAAAGTTAACTCTTTACATTCATCATAAGATTTTCCTCTAATGCAGATATCATCAATATAGACAACCACTCGAGGACCTATTACATCACTAAGGACTTTTGACATGAATTGTTGAAAAACACTTGGGCTGTTTTTCCATCACTGAGGTAAACGATTGTATTCATAATGACCATCTGGGGTCACAAAAGCAGTAAATCTTCTTAATGACTATCTGGGGTCACAAAAGCAGTAAATCTTCTAGTTTGCGGAGTTAACCTGACTTGCCAGAATCCATCTTTCAAGTCTATTTTTGTAAACATTTTACAGCCTCCAAATCCATCTACTATGTTATCAATATGTGGAAACAAGTCGAGTTCTTTCCTGATTGATCATTTGATAATCATGAACTAGTCTAAAATCATTATCACCTTTAGGAATTACAATGGAAGGAGTTGCATACTCAGATGAGGATTCACTAATAACTCCATTTTTTAGCATATCATTTATTTTTGTTCTAAGCCAGTTTCGTCTATATGCAGATAGATTATATAGTCGTTTCTGCTTTAACTTATGATGATCTTTTAATTTAAAATCAACGCTATATATGGGAGTCCTAGACATATTCTGTTTTAAAATCCCTGGGAAAATAGTTTTTAGGTGATCCAAGGAGTTAAATCATCAATAAAACGAGAATGCAAATGTATTCCCAGACTGTCTGGGGCATATAATTCGTCGGGCTCTAGATAATTAATAATCTTGAGGTTTCTAAGTGTTTTCCATCTGAGAATGAGTTTGTAAGGTATATTTTTAATCACCATTACTTTGGTTTCATATATTAGTTTGTTTTTTGTTAATGTCAAATTTGCATATTTATTTAAATATATTTTTCCCGCAATACCTTTTATTTTAGTAGTAGGCATCTCTTTCAACCTAAGGTTCAGCTTCTGTGCTGTTTTTAAATTTATTAGGTCGACAGATGAACCTGTATCTAGTAAGCCTATGAGTTCTGTATGAGCAACTCTAATTTTTACAGTAGGCAAAGGAGAAGAAAAGGAGAAGGAGGCAAACAAATAAGTTGACTTATCTTTTATTGTATCAAACTCACTCACAGTAGGCAAAGGAGAAGGAGGCAAACAAATAAGTTGACTTATCTTTTATTGTATCAAACTCACTAGCAACAAAAGATTCTTTTTGGCTAATCTTCTTCTTCTCAGCAATCATCCCACCATTCTCAGATAAATAAGGAAGTCCGGAAATGGCCATCTTCAAATCTTCTCTAATCTTCATATTATCAGGATTAAGTGGCATAGCTGGTTAGGAATTCCTGAGATCATCATCATAATAAAATGAGATAAGGGAAGGCCTGGAAAACCATGATCAATTAATTGCTGTTTTTTATAAAAATAATCATTCCAAGTATCACCCGATATTCCCATCACATTGCAAGCTTAGCTTGCAATGTCTTCGTTTGTTCCCAATTTATGCTTAAATCTTTGTCATAAGCTTCTATGGCTAACGATGTTGTTTAAATAGAGAATTCAAATACATACTGGAAATAGGATTAAAACATGGGTATAATAAAGCCTTTCTAATGAAAATTCTAAACGAAACTAAAAGGAAGCTAGAGAAGTACAATGAGCAATATACGGAACCAACCGGAAATGATGAGCAGAGGTATATCCCAGTACCGTATCAGATGAAATATATAAAGATGATAAAAAACTTAGCAAATAGGAAAGGAAGAAGTCTGGTGCCAAGATGAACACCCACACAGTATTTCATTTATTACGAAACGATAAAGATCCATTGAACAAATTGAACGTAGTGGAGTATATAAGATTCCCATGAAAGACTTAGAAACACAGGTAAGGAATCAGCATACGTTGGAGTCACCACAAGATCAGTAGCTAAGAGAGTAGAAAAACACAAAAGTGATATAGCTAAGGGTAAACTGACAACATCGTTAGCCATAGAAGCTTATGATGAGCACCCACACAGTATTTAATTTATTACGAAACAATAAAGATCCATTGAACAAATTGAACGTAGTGGAGTATATAAGATTCCCATGAAAGACTTAAACACAGGTAAGGAATCAGCATACCTTGGAGTCACCACAAGATCAGTAGCTAAGAGAGTAGAACAACACAAAAGTGATATAGCTAAGGGTAAACTGACAACATCGTTAGCCATAGAAGCTTATGACAAAGATTTAAGCATAAATTGGGAACAAACGAAAGTAATAAGGCAGATCATACCAAGGACCCAGCCAACTATAGCAGAGTCAATAGAAATACTAAAAAGAAGATCTGAGGAAAATTTAATTAATGACAAGCTGGCATGGGAACCACTGCAGGCGTGGAGATACGCATTGAGTAAGGAAAAGTATAGATGAAGTGAAAGAACAGGGAGATAAAGGAAAAATAAGAACTATAGATTATTATTTATGGTAGTGTGGAATTCAAGCGGGGCAGTATCCTAAAAAATGGAATTTGAACTAAACCTGTAAACTATATTTTTTGCGAGTCTATGAAGAATATATGGTAGTGTGGAATTCAAGTGGGGCAGTATCATACCTAAAAAATGGAATTTGAACTAAACCTGTAAACTATATTTTTTGCGAGTCTATGAAGAATTTATTTTTAATTATCTAAAGATAATTAAAAATAATTATTTATAAAGAAGTAATAATTATTTATAAAGAAACCTTGTTTGGACTTATAATATTATATGTTCCAATTTTTAAGATTTAAATTTTTGTAGATAGTACAAATGTTCTAAGAATGTTTTTGTCTAATGTTTGAATCTGTTATGAACTAGCGTACCTGAAGATGGTGTAATAAAACACCGAAAATGTTAGTGTGTTTTATAGGCAATAAATGTGTTTTTAACCTTAACTGCAAAAAGTTCTATTTTTGAGTCTTATTAAGCATAATCCGTTCTAAGATAATGTTCGTTATCCGAATTGTTCGTTAATCGATCATTGATTTGCCATAGGTTTTTATGGGAATTTGATTAATTCGTTCTGGAAACCCCAAAAATAAATAAATAATTATATAATTTCTTACTAAGTTTATTTATATGTAATAACTTTAATAGATACATACATAGTCTTGCATTTTAATCTATTATGTTTATTTTCCATTAAAGAATCTATCCAATGTCGATTGCTTTTCTTTCTTCTTGATTTTTTGGAAGTGATTAATAGCGTTTTGTTGTAGAGATTCCAAGCCTATTGACCTCATCCTGGTATGAGTGCATTCTAAGACCAAAATATTGTAAAATCTCTCTCTTACCTTCTTTATTCTAAGACCAAAAAATTGTAAAATCTCTCTCTTACCTTCTTTAATAATGTTTGATTTGTTTACGTTGTCTTCAAGTTCATTTTAATCAGGAAAAATTACTGTTCTTCAGACGAAAAAATTTCCAAAAAATTGTAAAATCTCTCTCTTACCTTCTTTAATAAATCTTTGACATCAAAATATTGTAAAATCTCTCTCTTACCTTCTTTAATAAATCTTTGATGTTTAAGTTGTCTCCAAGTTCATTTTAATCGGGAAAAACTACTGTTCTCTCATCCCTGCCTTCAAGTTCATTTTAATAGGGAAAAACTACTAATCTTCCATCCTTACCCATAACTCCATGAACAGGCAAGGCCAAAGCCTGTCATTCCGTTAAATTAGTTAACCCACCATATCCTCAAGATATTTTTATCTGGCAGTGCTATTTATAGATCTCAATCTCAGGCTGGCCAACATCCATGATGGGGTCAACCAGATGGTTGAAAGAAGGATCAGGAGGGGTCTGGGCCTGGATCCTCCAGGATAATAAGCCACAGCTTTACCATGCAACCATTCGACCAACCTATCATTCCATCAGTCCGTGGTCCCACATTTGGTTCTGTGATTTTTATGTTCGGATAACGAACATAAAAATATTTTGCGAAAGTGTTCATTATCCGAACAGTTCATTAACTGATCACCAGAGCTGAATTTGCATTTTTAGGGGTCCTGGGACGAGCAAGGCTTTGGGGCCCCTAAAAATTCAAATAACTTATAAGGAACCTTTAAAATTTTACTTATAACTTATAAGGAACCTTTAAAATTTTACTTTTTATCTAGCACTTACACATTTTCAACTTTATAAAAGTTGAAAATGTATGAATTTATAAAAGTTGAAAAGTTAACTAACCAATTTTCAACTTTATAAAAGTTGAAAATTGGTTGATAGTTTTGGAAGCCCTAGGACTTGGCCTATTGGTAAATCCGGCCCTGCCGATCACCCACTATGTATTTTCTTCAATGATTTATCCAATAATGAAGCAGAAATCATAGAAATATTTTAAATTGATTCAGAATTGTATAGATTATTCCAATGGAATGAATATAAATTATTGGCTGAAGTTTGCTTATTAGTGATTAACTACTGTAGATATAAAAATTATTTTAGGTTTATATGCAATGTCTGTAATGATAAAAAAACAGAATATGATTAGACTCTCTTACTTGAATTATGATAAATGGAAGATCAACTAAAGAAATTGAAAATTAATCTATGAAGTTATTAAAGCAATAAAAATAGAAGAAAAATCAACCCTTAGTTTCATGTTGTTGTAAGATGTGATGTTATTAAGAACAATGATAAATGTTCAAAAAACTATACTATGTAATTCCTGATGTGCAGAATATTACTAAAATTTAAATCTTCAAGAAGAATGATAGCATAGTAATCCTGATCATATTACATTAATTAGTTTGTTAATATATTTTTATATACCTCTTACAATACAATATATATATTTTCAATAATAAATACTAATTTTTCAAAAAATTCATTCTGGTTTAAATCAAACTGGGGACCTTTTAAGTTTTAACATCTTAACCAACCCACTCATCAGAATATTCAGTAAATTTTGTCAGCCATGTTGAATAAAATCTAAATTAAGTAATGGAAATTCATTAGATAATCTTAGGCTGGTACTAAATGAGTCGACCAAATCGGCAGTGACACGACGCAAAATGTACTCTATCGGTTGCTAACTTATTGCGAAAGAATTTATACTCTGTCGCTTGTCGACGACATGTTTGCAAATCTTAGGCTGGTACTAAATGAGTCGACCAAATCGGCGGTGACACGACGCAAAATGTACTCTATCGGTTGCTAACTTATTGTGAAAGAATTTATACTCTGTCGCTTGTCGACGACATGTTTGCAAACGAGGTAACAAAATGGAATATTAAAACTTGAGACGTACATGATGAAATCTAATCAGCATCGACTACCTCATTTCGAGTGTCAACATTAATAATGGAGGCTATAGCAGATAATAAACTTTTCATAAATTATAACAAAAAGTCCTTATTTTGTAATGTTAATCCTAGTTTCTTTGTGAATACAATCATCAAATAACATTAAATATATGAAATAATTATGTTATATTTTATATAAGAAAATGTAAAGATGTAAAATATCTGAATAAATAAAAATAAATCAATAAACAATTATTAAATGAAAATTTATTTAAATTTCTGAAAATTAATCATGATATTCACACATATATTTTGTTAAAACATTTTGGATGTCCAATGTGGCATACTGCTGTTGAACATTAGACATTTTGCTCACTGTTGCAGCCACATACTGTGCAAAACTATCTAGTCCATCTGTGTTCTCTATCTGATGTCCAATTTTTTTTTCCAAAATGTCTCTTGCATTTTCCATCACTTCAATGGAAATATCATTCTTCTTTTTCCTGCTGCTATTACTGGAATTACTTGTATCACTGTTAATTGGAGACTGTGGTGAAATGTGTTCTCCTATTTCTTGTCTCAAAAAAGGAATCCTATCAAAAAATCTTGGTAAATATTTAAACATATGAACAGTTGAATTAAAGATATATGAAATACCTGTGTTAATGAATCCATGCTAGAATCACAGACTATGTCATTTAGAAAAGATATCTCATTAAAATGACACCATCTAGAGTGAAAAACAGTATCTGCACCTGAACCTGAAGGTTTATTTTTCGATTTTATTACATCTCTTGCAAACGATGCTAAAATTTTCCATTTTTTCTTTATCTTTTCAACTAAAAATATTCAATTTGTAAAATTATTAAATGATTTTACTGAAGAGGGAGGATAGATCTTGTTACTACATACCAAAAAAGCATATAACTGATAAATAAATAAAATAGTTAAATTCAAAGGCCTACTGCCTGATAATTATAAAGAAAGAAAATAAAATTAAATGATTGGTCCCATGTTATAACAACAAATCTATTTACATTTATAAATTCCATGACTTTCCTGACTATTACAAAATTTCCAGACAATGGCTACCATAAGTAAGGAATAATAAGTAGCATTTTCTATATCACATTAAAGACATAATTCATTTTTATGAGTAAATGTAAAATGTTTAGTTAACCTTTAAAAATGAGGGTCTCAGAAGCAAAAGAATATATGTGATATTTTAAAATTTAATCAAGATTTAATTTAATAATTGAAGGTTTGAGTGTCAATAAGTTTTGAAGGATATAATTAGATAAAATATTTACACTATATCTATTGAATCTTTTTTCACAAATTGCTCAGACCTTCAATACACTCTATTGCTTTAGAGTTCTTGAAATATAATTTGAAAATAATATACAGTGGTACCTTGGTTAACGACGGTAATTCATTCCAGCAGAACTGTCGTTAACCAAACCCGTTGTTATCCAAAGCACGATTCCCCATAGGATTTAATTGAAAATTGATTAATTCGTTCCTCACAAATTGCTCAGACCTTCAATACACTCTATTGCTTTAGAGTTCTTGAAATATAATTTGAAAATAATATACAGTGGTACCTTGGTTAACGACTGTAATCCGTTCCAGCAGAACCGTCGTTAACCAAACCCGTTGTTATCCAAAGCATGATTCCCCATAGGATTTAATTGAAAATTGATTAATTCGTTCCGGCTCCTTCCCACAACTATAGTAAATATTAAAAATGCAGATAAAACTCATTTAAAATGTCCTAAAAATATGGAAAATATCATTTATTTATT
>AYEL01064263.1:0-18468 GCA_000484575.1 Olivierus martensii
TAAAAAAAAAAAAAAAACATTTTGTTAAATTACACTATTAGAAATTATAATAAATGAACAATATTAACGAAATAGTGTATTAAAAAAATGCTAGAAATAAAAAAAAATTAAAGGTAAATAAAATTATTTAATGATGAGAATATTTTAATTAAACTAAATTAAATTTTAAACAGCTTTTATAACTGAAAATATAATTTTTTATTATTCAGAAGGTTTAAAAATCTGTTTAATTGTATAGTTTTAAAGAGTAAAAATTTTATTTTTTTTTAAATAGCTGTTTAAGATTTAATATTATTTAATTAAAGCGAAAAAGTAGAAGAATTCAGAACAATAATAATCAGAATAAATTTTTTTAATCCTTTTTTTTAAATAGCTGTTTAAGATTTAATATTGTTCAATTAAAGCGAAAAAGTAGAAGAATTCAGAACAATAATAATCAGAATAAATTTTTTTAATTGCAAATCGTGATAAAAATTCCTATTTTTCTACAGATTATTCTCTATATTTAGGTTGTCGTTCTGTTTCGTCATTTTTTTTTTTCTATCATTTTTTTTTCTATCGGAAATCGATGGTATATCTCATGTTATTCTTTTTACATCCTTTCTTTCTATCATTTTTTTTTTTTTCTATCGGAAATCGATGGTATATCTCATGTTATTCTTTTTACATCCTTTCTTTTTAATCATTACCTATTTTGATATTTATATTATTTATTGATTAAATCAAAATTTGTACAAATCTTTCGGTTTATTTCTTTCGTATGTAATTATAGTATTTTACTATATACAATATTTTTAAAATAACGTTACTCAACGATAATATAATCGGTCGGAGATCTCGGTATAATCATAATTCTAATATTCAAAAATAAATATCTGAATGTAATATCAGAATACTTTTTCATTTTTATGAATATGCCAGAAGATAGAAAGAATTTCCGTCCTTTAACCATTGTTATATCCGCTCTCTAACTAATGCAGTTATGATTGATAAAAAAAAAAAAAGAAAACTATCTTTTCGAACAGACTCAACCAGACATCTTTTGAAGAATGGCTAACGTTATATAGAAAATTACTTCCAGAACCAAACAAACTGAGAAAGATTTCCTTTAATCAATTGATCCAGTATTAAGGCTTGTTTTCTTATCTTTATTCTATTTATTTTATCCTCTACGTACAACAGTTTTCTTCATTTATAACTAACGAAATTCTTACTTTTATTGTGATATGTTCGCATTTTCATTTAATAATTTAAATTATTAAATAATCAACAATTTTTCTACATTTTATTTTTTGAAACAAAAGATAAAACTGTTTTTATTTTTAACTTTATTTAATTTCTAGCAGATGACTAATGTAGATCAATAGATTTACTACTCTATCGCATTTCAGTTCTTCCTGGAATATATTAGTAGAAACAAAAAATATCTATAAAACAATTTTCACTACAAATATTACGTGTAGATGTGATTTTTTCTCCTCTCGATGCGATGTATTGCATTTTAGACATTGTACTAAAAAATTACAGAAAAAAAAGAATATATATATATATATCCACAAGATTAAACGAATTAAATTGTTAATAAATTGTTCTAATTAAAAATTTCCAATAATTAATACGAGAAAAATAATTAAAAAAATAATAATAATTTTTATTAACCGAAAAAAGAAAAGTATCAATTTAATATCTATTATAATGAAGACAAATGAGATTAATAAAGAGTATAAGTTATGGTAAAATTATATTAATTACAAAATATTGTACAGTAATACCCCGTAGTTACGTAATAGGTGGGACCGGGAAGCATAACGTAAGTCGGGGTACCTATAGATTCACAAATCTAATTTCAGGTACAGTAATACCTCGACTTACGTAAATTCGGAGATGCATAACCATAACTTCTTATCCTGTCCGCTCGCCCATTTGTTTGTTTCACAATTATATAGTGCATATATGTAATTGTGCATACACATATATGCATAATTACATAATGCATGATTTGTTGATTAAGAGTCTTTAATTCCAACTACATATTATAAACTTTTATAATTACTTGCTTTCTTGGTAATAAAGAACCAGTTAAAAATCTAATGTATACGTTCCTGAAATTAGATTTGGGAATCTGTAGGTACCCCGATTTACGTAATTTTCGACTGACGTTATGGTTCCTGGTCCTACTTATTAATTAACTCCCGGGTATTACTGTACATATTTATATAATTATAAATTAATTATAAATTTGATACATAAAATTAAATTAATGATAACAATTTTCGAGGATAAAACATAAATTTTTTAGTACTTTATATTTAATTTTCAATATAAAAACTCAAATTCAGTTTTTTACTATTCATAATTATTTATTTAATCGTATGACATAAAAATACTTACGTGCAACAAGTTAATAATAATCAATATTAACGTTTTTAATTCATTATTCAGTTTACAGGTAGTCGTTCTTTAATAGTTTTAGTTATCGTTGTGACAAGCAGATGGCAGCACAAAAAGACAGAGAGAGAGATGATCGTCTGCGTATTTTCGATTTCACGAAAAATTTTTAATTTAATAAATTCAAACAGGTTTGATTTCTACAAAAGTAATTTTTAATTAATATAATAAATTTACAAATTATTAATTTAAATCTCAAAAATATAAAAATATCAAATAATTAGAAACGCGATATTTTATGAGTGAGATTTTATAACTATTAAAATTTTTTCTACAGTTTCGTATAATATATGTTAAATAATATTATCGTGAAGGAATTTAGAACTCTAACTTATTAAATAAAAATTTAATATACAAAAAAAACGAACTTAATATTTTAATATTAATATTATCATTAAAATCTGTCATCGATATCAAAACCAAAATGACATTGGACTAATGAAACGTTTCAATAGGTATGTTCCTAATTGTATATAATAAAATAATGAATGTTCTATGCTTAATGAAGAAAACTTTGATGTCATTATCGCTTTGCTGTTGGATTAGATTTAGTAGAGCGATAATTCGATGGACAACGATAAATTTTCGTTAAGGAAAACCTTATTCGATGACAGCGGACATGAGTGGTATGAAATATAAATAGCGATTAAATTTCGTTGCAAATATACCTATATGTAGGCGAAATTACCTGATCGTATAAAATAAAAATGGCACGCTACAATATACAGTATACAAATTATTTTAAAAAAGGCAAAAATTTGCAAATGGATCAACAGAATTTTTCTCCATAGATGAAAATTTAGTGATATTGAAGGAAAATCTTTAAGATAAAAGCAATTTCAGCTACTGTATCATTAAGTCGGTAAGCAAGTTCTTATCGCAGATACATTAGTAGTTTCCTAGACGTGATCGAAATTCCTATATTGAGTGACAAATAGTTGCCTAACGTAGTATTTTACAAAAACAAATCTACTCTTATCTGACAGACGTAAAGGTAGCTTGCTTAAAAAATAATATTTACAACCAATAATTACTTAAAATATTTTAAAAAATTGAAGAAAAGCTTAATACTGCACGATGCGACTTTTATCAAAAAAGCAAAGACTTTATTCTGTACATTGAATTCGAGATTTGTTTATCGTGTACCTTTACTCTTGGGAGTTGTAGAGGTTCTCTTATTGAGTGCATCAGGGAGTTGAGCTGTGTACACATCAATATATCATGAAAGCAAATGGCCAAGGTTTATTGTAAAATATTTATTTGTAAGATTAAAATACAAGATATGAAACAATTTTTGTAATGATCATAAAATATATAGTTATAAATCCTAACTTTCTATTTATTCATATTTTATACACAGTAGATTTTAAATTATGAATGGGTGTTTTTATTTTTTCCTAAAAGATATGAAACAATTTTTGTAATGATCATAGAATATATAGTTATAAATCCTAACTTTCTACTTATTCATATTTTATACACAGTAGATTTTAAATTATGAATGGGTGTTTTTATTTTTTCCTAACTAAAAATGTAAATTTATATAGATTAGTTGACGGATGAAAAATAAGAATTTATAAGTTTAAAAAATATAATGTAAATGGCCGCTTCGTATCAATTAATTATAGTTCTCTTTCATAATTAATTTCTTATCGTAGTTTAATGTAAATACTGTAATATGATGTTTCGAAAACAATACACACAATATAAATTTTTAGAAGAAAAGTATTGAAAATAGTTACAAAACAGTAGAAACCAATGTCGAACTATAAAGTTTAACCATTTTCTAGTCATAAAAGAGAAGTAGAAACTTGTAATGTATTGATTATTCATCACAAAAGGAGAAAAAAAATGTTCTGGGATCAATACGATTTTTTGAAATTCTCTGTTTATATTTTCCAACGATATTTTCCATAAATTAAAAACTTTTAAAAAAATTCTCGCATCTTATGTTTCTATTTATTGTTACAGAAATTTTTAAAAAGTAATTCAAATTTATTAAAAAATGCAATAATGTTATTTATTATTTGGCAATTTTTAAAATATGTTTTTTCTATTTTGAGTTGAAAATTATTTGTAAAGCATTGTATGATTCAACAGTATAATCAAATTAATTCGCTGCTTACCAAGATACATTACATTGCTAATGGACATCGTTGTGTACCAGCCATTAAAATGAACTTTAGAATTTCTCATGTGGATGCAAACACAAAATAAATATGGATATAATTCTAAATTATTTAAGTTTTATTTAAGAAGTCTCTAACTGGTATATTTTGATTTAAAAATAGTGTAAACAAAGAATTGTTGATTATGATTTATTTGTTGGTTTTGAGTAAATTTAAAATATCGAGTCTGTAGATTGCCAGGGCCTGTAGGCATGGGCCTACTATACCCTATATTCCAGTATTGACTACTTCTAAGTCAATTGTAGAATATTACTAGCTAAGAAATCGTTTCCTGCAGCGAAGAAAACGTTTCTAAATCTGATCTTGATTTCTTGTCACGTTCACTTAACACTAGACATCAAGAATTTTCCATTTGTGTTGGAATAAACCTTTCAACAAATCATTTCTCGGAAAAAATCCTTCTAAAATTAGGTATAACGTATTTATAGTTAATAATTTAATATTATGCAGTAGATAAAGATTTTTTTTATTTTCTCTATTAATAACTCCCCCTCGATTATCTAAAAAAATCAAGTTGCAAAATTAATTTAATCCGCTAATTCAGTCTGAATGAAAATTGTGATTTTTTAGTTTTCCCCATGAATCAATAAATAAATAATCACTGCAATAATCACAATAGTTATCAATAAATAATATTTATCATCAGGATATTATATATACTGTATATTATTACTCGAAGAACATGATTTTATAGGCCAATATCTGGATACGATGTCTATTATAAAGCTGAAATTTGTGTTTATTTGATCTTGAAAAATTTTATGATATATAGGGTAAAGTCAGGAAAGATGGTATGGCGCTTGTAAGTATATTCATATTCTAGAGCCAAGATGACATTACGATAATGATTATGTCATACAGTAACTGCCATTCATTTGTTTGAACAACGTAAATGTGATGCGCTTTATGTAAGATAATTAAAAATCCACATTAGGATAAAACCGGGAGAGATGACGCACCTGTTTTTGTTTACTGAAAAAATTATTAATAATCATAATCAAAAAAGTTTTATTATTCAAAATAGCTTACATGGAACCATATGCAAAAAGTAATGTCAAAAATTAGCGATAATGATTATGTCATGCAGTAACTGCCATTCATTTGTTTGAACAACGTAAATGTGATGCGCTTTATGTAAGATAATTAAAAATCCACATTAGAATAAAACCGGGAGAGATGACGCACCTTTTTTTTGTTTACTGAAAAAATTAATAATAATCATAATCAAAAAGAGTTTTATTATTCAAAATAGCTTACATGGAACCATATGCAAAAAGTAATGTCAAAAATTAGTTAATTAAAATGAAAAAAGTCGAAAAAATTCTTTATTTTGTTCCTTTTTTTCATTTCGTTTAACTAATTTTTATATATGTTTCCATGTAAGCTATTTTGAATAATAAAATTTTTTTATGATTATTAATAAGTTCATCAGTAAACAAAAAAAGATGCGCTATCTCTCCCGATTTTACCCTATATATATATTTTATATATAAAACAATAATTTGTATTATTTTGTGTGTGTTTCTGTAAAAATAAAAATAAAAATTGTTTACTTGAAAACTGAATTTAAGATAAATATTTTATCATATTTAGTGGTTGACACTGTTATGTTTTATGTTAGTCAAGTTAAATAGATATTTAATTATTAATCAGAGCAGCCGAGTTCTGTTTAGAAATTAATAAAAATTTAAACCAAACAACAGGAAAATAGCAAAAAAAATAAAAAAATTTCTCGCTAAATTATTAAAAATGCAATTGTTTTGGTAAATTACACTATCTCCGAACAAACTGATTTTGATTTTTGTTTTCACGTATATTCATAGGTAATCATAGAAGTTAAAGAAAAAAAGAAAGCTAAAATAATAAACAAATTTTAGTTTTATGTCAAATTCGAATTCGTGTGTTTTCTTCTTTTTCTTTTGTACCTCTGTGTGATTGCTTCTTGTTCAATTATCGGATACAAAGCTTTCTATTATTGCTACACTAGCAACCGAAGAATTGTTTTTAATCAAAAAAGTTCACTCGCTGTCAAGCTGTAATTTTGAAAATTTTAATATATATTTGTTTTCAAATATATGTGTAAAGAATTTTATTTAAAAATTAACAATTAAATGAAAAAATATCGAATATTTAAAAAATTGTTATTATTAGAAGAAGAAAAAAAGAGATCCACTAATCTTTTAATCTGTAAACAATCTGTTACCATTTTTGCATGCTTTTCGTATGAAAGTGAATTTTATAAGATGGCCACGCTGTTCCCCATTAATAATTTTGGAACTAATTAATTGATTTTCGTAAAATCCAGTAATTATATTTTCCCATTAACGATAACTTCGACACTGCATCACTTAACTTTCTAGCCTTAACTCTTTAAAAATGGCGGAAATTGAAACTTTATAGATAATCTGTTAATATATCTCGAACTAATTATTAGATTTTTTTAAAAATTGCCATTAACGATAACTTCGACGCCGCATCACTTAACTTTCTAGCCTTAACCCTTTAAAAATGGCGGAAATTCAAACTTTATAGATAATCTGTTAATATATCTCGAACTAATTATTAGATTTTTTTAAAAATTTATCAGAGAGATCAAGCATCGAAAGTAACCTAACTGACACATCAATTAGGTCTTTATTTTCCATCATTCAAAAATGGCGAAGGATCAAACTTCAAAGGTTACTCCCTAATAACTTTCGAACTATTTGATTGATTTTTATGGAATTCAACAAGATGGTCAGATCATTAAAGTCGATTTCGAAATGAGATTAATCTCGCAGCTTTATCAATTTAAAAATGGCGGATGTTCAAACTTCTGTAATTACTGTGGAACTATTGATAGAATTTTTATGGCATTTAACATAGAAATTATGCTATTAAACAAGATTTTGATGGCATATAATTTAATCTCATTTATTTAAACGTTTTAAAATAGAAGATAGTCATTCTACAATTGGTCTTTATATAGTTTTAGTTTATTACTAATTTTTCTGTAAATGGTTTTTAAATTTTAATACAATATTTAAATGAAGTAATTTTGTATATTTATAAAGATAAATGATTTTAATTTAACAATTTTAAAAATAAATCTCTATAAACAAATGCGTTTTACCTATTAAGCGAATAATGAAAATATAAAAAAATAAAAATAAAAAGAAAAGTTAAAGAAAAGAAAAGTATCAATTTAATATCTATTATAATGAAGACAAATGAGATTAATAAAGAGTATAAGTTATGGTAAAATTATATTAATTACAAAATATTGTACAGTAATACCCCGTAGTTACGTAATAGGTGGGACCGGGAAGCATAACGTAAGTCGGGGTACCTATAGATTCACAAATCTAATTTCAGGTACAGTAATACCTCGACTTACGTAAATTCGGAGATGCATAACCATAACTTCTTATCCTGTCCGCTCGCCCATTTGTTTGTTTCACAATTATATAGTGCATATATGTAATTGTGCATACACATATATGCATAATTACATAATGCATGATTTGTTGATTAAGAGTCTTTAATTCCAACTACATATTATAAACTTTTATAATTACTTGCTTTCTTGGTAATAAAGAACCAGTTAAAAATCTAATGTATACGTTCCTGAAATTAGATTTGGGAATCTGTAGGTACCCCGATTTACGTAATTTTCGACTGACGTTATGGTTCCTGGTCCTACTTATTAATTAACTCCCGGGTATTACTGTACATATGTATTAGGTTCTTTATCAAGAAAACACAATAAATTATAAAAGTTTATAACATATAATTAAAGACTCTTAATCAACAAATCAGCAAATCGAATATATACACACATATATATGCACTATGTAATTGTGAAACAAACAAGTGGGTGAGGAGGCAGGATGAGAAGTTACGTATCTTCGAATTTACGTAACTCGGGGTATTATTTTATATTAAATATTTAAAACGAGTAAATCATAACGACAAAATACGATAGATAAAAAAATATAGAATTGAAAATATATTATTATTTAATTGTATTATTAACTGGATATTTTTATTTATGATTATTAAAAGTAATTAGATATATATTTATAATTGTACTTTGCTGAATATAAAGCTTTTAAATCTAAATATTTCTTTATAGATTGATTTAAGTTGCAGTTTAAAATAAGAGAAAAGTTTATATATAAAAGTATCCAACTTAAGTAAATATTTGGTGTCAACTAGGTTTACTTATACAGTATATTTAATCGAAGTTTTTGCCGAAAGAAATCGTTTCTTGTTTTTTTTTCTAAAAGGAATCATTATGGTTTGCAGAAACTCTTTAACGGAATTTAACTTTCGCTAGAAAAATTCGCTTCCATTAACATATGAAAGTTTTTTTTTTTTTTTTTTCATTTAGAAAATTTCTTAAAAATTTATAATTTAATTTTTTTTTTTTTTTTGATCATTTAGAATGTTCGATAAAGATGTTAAATTTTCGAATGGAAATTTTTTTGCTTAGAAAGTTTTTTTATTTATTATTTGATTTTCCAATTTATGTTTAACTTTAATATAGTTGTGATATGGGATTACTATATCTGACTAGATTTGTTGATCATTTCTCTTGTGCTTATCAGTCCGTAAATGTCTCTCTTCAACTATAACAAATCAATAGATGCGATAATAAGATAAAGAGTTCGACTATATTGGATAACTCGCTGATTTATAATAATATTTTGATACAGAGATGATTTTAGGTATGAATTTTTGGATTATATATTTACTGACATAAACGTGACAAATATCGAGAATGTTTAAAAATACACGCTTTATTTTTGTGATATAAAATATTAAGTAAGGGTGTAAAACTTTAAAGAATTAACTTGGATAATAAGGTCACGTTTAGTTTTCGAATATTTTGTAGACGGATTGACTAACGACGTGATTACGTAGACCATTTTTTGTAAGTAAATAATTTCTCATCAAAGCATAAACGGATAGACTAACGACGTGATTACGTAGACCATTTTTTGTAAGTAAATAATTTCTCATCAAAGCATAATTACAACAGAAACTTTCGACCCTTAAAAACGTGAATAAAATCTTTTTTTTTTTTTTCTTCTTTTTCACTCTTTAATAAAAGATAATGAGCTCTCGATGCTTCGGGCTTAAAATACTTTCGGATAGTTTTTACTTTTTATTATTATTTTAATAAAGTTTTCGATCGTAATTATTCAATGATTTAAATAAGGTAAAAATCTAAAAAAATTAAGAATAATAATAATTATTATCTAGAATTATAAGATCGAATTTTGAAATGGAAAATAATATTCAGAAAAACTTTATTTTTTGATGAATGTTATAGGCAGGGACTTTAAAATGAAATTGCGAGGTTCGGATCAAGTAGTATTTTTGAGGCCCTTCAAAAAAAATGATAAACATAAAGTGGTAAGTGTACAAAAAAAGCGAAAACGTTGATAGAAAACCTCTAATTTTAACAAATAATGAAGCTCGAACAGTATAAAAATATACAAATATATTTTTCCTAATATTGAGGCAAAGTGGGGGATAAGAGGGCAAGCGCCCCTCTTATCCCCAATTCTGATAGAAACTGGTTATACATAATTTTTTATTTCAATAAATCGAATAATTATTTATTAGAATAAAATGCTGCAATAAAATTATTAAAAGATAAAGAATGAAACGAGTGAATGATGAAAGAGAACGAAGAGGATCGATAAATTATGGCAACAAAAACCAAAAAGACTAAAGTTACCAGAAAAGGAAACATTAATTGATCGTAATTTGAAGTAAGTTTTTAATTCAGGAATAGTAAATTAATAAAGATATTATCTATGTTTTTTTCCCTCTTACATTTTTAAAGAGTAACGTATGAAAAAAATATTTTTAATTCCTTTGTATAATTTTTCATTAAAAAATGTTTTAAAATATATACGTATAACGAGATATCGAGAGGAGAAAAAACCAATTCTTAAGAATTATAGAAAGATGGAAAATTTACCATCTGGTCCAAAGAAAAATATAAGCGAAATGTGTCTTTGTTATCCAAAAAGATTATTCTTTGATTCGGCATTACAAACCTTTATAGAAGAACGAAGAAAACATAACAAACAATAATGTCTTTTAAAAAAAAAGAACATTTAATAACGGAATTAAGTAAAATTTTTTATGGGTGACAGTTTTTTTTTCAGTTTGTTCAATAATAATAATAAAATTAATAATAAGCTATATTTCATAAGTTAGAATGTATGTGACAAATAAGTTAATAAAACGATAAGTTTCTCTTTCATTGGCACTTTACCAATTTTGTTGGTGAGATGAATGTTTAATAAAACTAAAATGATTAAGTATAATCTCATGATTAATAACAGAAATTTGTATTTTATAAAGTTTTATATATGTAAAGTTTATTAATTTATCGTGATTATACTTTATCCAATTGATAAAAGCGGCAGCAATCCAAGATATTTTCTTTCTTCTCGATTTTCACGTCAATTTCTTTTATTTTGTAAGGAAAAATCCATTGTTTGTTTCCTTTTTTCTATCTTTCTTGGCCAGTGCTGTCAAAGTGCTTCGGTCGAGTTCATTCCGTTCGTCCGATTGTCGAAGCAAAATAACTTTCGATAAAAACATCCGATCCAGCCATATTTTGGATGAAGATGAATATCGGATCCATATTTGGTCTATTTTATAAAAAAAAAAACACAACATAAATTAAATCCGACGAGAATATTTTGCAAAATTAAATTACGACTTATATTTTTTAAAAGAAATATAATTTGGATCTATAATTTAATGAAAATAATGTAAAAAATAATATAAACAAAAGTGAAAGTTATTCGGAAGTATTAATTTTTCATTTTAACAATAACCAGAACAAGAATACAATTTTCATTATTCGCATAACGCTTCCTTTGTGGTACATTAAATAATTACAGTTAAGTCATTAGTCAAGACATAAAAATAATTTATATTCAAATATATTACCGGTAATTCTTTAAGATTAAACTGGCCCACTTTAAATATTCAAAATCGATCAAAATTTCATAACAGTAATATAATAATACAGTAAGACCCCGTTTAACGCGGGGGATGCATTCCAAGCAAACCAAGCGCTAAATGAAACAGCGTTAAACAGGTCATTTTAACGCGTAAATAATGAGAGTAGGTGGTGAATAAATATATAAATGTCATTTTTTATTTTATTTTGTACATTATTACTATTGTATTACATTAATTATTGACATTTTTTATTATTTATACCGATTTGTATTCATAAATCATTCATAAAAATCGAAAACATTCGAGTAAATAATTTATGTTGATGACGAGGAAGGTTCTTCCTCGTTTGACACTTTTTGTTCGTTTTGCTTATGAATTTCTATCAAAATTTGTATTATTTTGTATAAACTAATATCAAACTGACTGCCAGATGGCATAGGAGTCTCAAAGCAACAAATTCGTGCGATTTCGGATTTATGTAAGTATAACGGCTTGAAAAACCGCGCCAAAGTGAATCAATAAAAAAAAATATAGAATTCGAAAAATACCGCGTTAATCGGGTTTTTACTGTACCGAATTTCCTGATTCTCCATAACGAACTAAATAAAGATTTTGCTAAAATTTTTTTCTGTAAAATGTGCTTACAGAATGTGCATTCCGGAAAAATAGTTGAAACGTGATAAAATTTAATACACTTGGAGTTCATTTATTTATATATATGAATGAATGAATTTCAAACTTCTATTCGCGTAAAACGAAGTTGGCACAAAGAATACTACAATAATATTTATAGCGGTCTTCTTTGAGCAGTATCACTAATCTAAATTTGCAGTACAGTGATCGATTATTTTAAAGAAGTTTTAAGAATTCCTATTGAAGTAAAAGAGATAAAATTACTACTCATTAAAATTTTATAAAAATGTATTAATATTATAAATTTATAAAAGTGGATCTCTTCTTTTCGAAAATTTGGCCAAGCAAACTCTCTTAGTGTTGAAAATATTTTTAATAATTATTTTCTATCGTTTCATTTAAACATAAAGATTAATTTTCTCGATACAGCGATTATTTGAATATTGATGAGATTTATTTTCATAAAAATATGCATTTCTTTATAAATATTTAAGATTAGATCGAGCAGTAGATCCGGTAATGGAAATCTTATCTCGTACTTTCACCAAAGCCTATCAAATTTTAACTCGGCCCCGACTTTTATTAGCATTATTTTACTGCTAAAAAAAGAAATCTTGTGAGTAGTTAGCTCAATGAAATTCAAACCAAAAATTAAAGAAGAAATTCTAGAGAAACGAGAAGATAAAATTCATTTAAAAACACCTCTTAGGCTTTTAAACAAATTGACAAATGCGTGTTAGGTAAAATGTTATTCCTGCAGCAAAACTTTTTTTTTTTTTTCTTATTTATTGATTCGGTCGAGTTGACTTTGGTGTCAAGCCACCATGTGTTTTATGATGAATGAGTGCAGATACCATCTTTGATATCTTATCTTACTTATAAGATAAAATATTTAAATGCATTCAATTTTCTACATGTTTATTTTCCAAAATTACGAAATCTACACGAACGAACTGTTTGAAGCAAATTGCAGTCGAGTTTGATGTCGTCTTTTATTAGTATTTCTACTGTTAACGAGGTATTATTAACTCATTATGAAAATTTAAATTTTAGATAATCTTACAGATATCCGTTATAACAAAATAACATTTAATGAAGTACAGATATAAATATCCTCGTTTCATTCCTCAGACGTTCTCCGTTAACTCGTTTAGTTATTTTTATATCAGATCTAGAACACTTACCAATTTTGGAAGGAAGAAATTAATGAAAGGTTTACTGTTTCGTAGATTTTTTCTATAAGCCAAATTGCTTGATTTCTATAAAAATAAACATTAGTATAGATTTTTTCTGAATTTTATTTTTTTCAATAAAATTGTAGAAGTTTTTCGAATAATTTTTTTGTTTGAGAAAAACGTGCTTAACGGGAAATTTACGCTTCGTGGCACAGAAAGCTTTTGAAAACTAACTGATTTTTATCCTACTAAGCCACGTAATATCATATTAATTAATTAAAAACCATTGAAGTTTCGTTATGAATTAAATATATTTGAAAATTAAATCTTCTATTTTTGTAAACATGATACTAAATTTCGAAATATTTCCTACTAAACTAAGTATGCTGCGAAGTACTTAATAACTTTTCTTCCTTTGTGTAAAGAATAGACTTATCGATTGGTGTAGAGAAATCTAATTTATTGTATCTGGCGTGTTAAACTGGAAGTAACAAAGATAAATTTTCATATCGAATCTGATATGAAGAGGATTTCTTATGTTTAAATTAATTTATATTTATAGTTTTTCGATTCACTCTCGAGGGCAATTCATTTATTTTAATAAGGTGCGAGATATAAAAGAAAAAACTTGTTTACTCTATAATAAATTTAAAATGTTTGAATTATGATTTGGTTATGATCCGCTTCGATATTACTTCACCAATCCAATAAATAATTCACTATCAATATGCCCAAAGATATAAAGATTTTCGAGAGAGATATCTATCAATCTTTTTCTATTTATCCTATGAATCTTTTAGATCAACATTCGATAGAGAAATCATCTTTTAAGCGGAATTACATCATATGTAATAAATCAGCATAGCAAAGTTTGGAAAATATAAGAATTTTTCAATATAAATTTGACCGATTGAATAAATGTTGTTCATTGAAATAGTCATTAATTAAGAATTAAAATATTGAAAATATTTATACATACATAATTCAATTTAGAAATTTTATAAAGGAAAAAAAAGGAAGAATTGCGAAAGGAATAGTCGCCACAAATGATGATAATGAGGATAATAAAATTAGATTTAATATATAGTACAGAGTGTATCAAAAGTCACTATCTATCACAAGAAATAATTGGAATTTTGAAAAACAGATTTTAATTTGAGAAAAAGCTTTATTCAAAGTATATGTTATAATTAGTGCTCCACATGGCGACCATCAATGGCTCTACATAGCTCAAAGCGATAGGATTCCTTTTCACACTTTCTAGCATTCGTAGTGTTAAGTCTAAGGTGTACACTGGTAGGATAATTAGCGATGTTGCTGAACTTAGAAAATTCCTGATGCAGTCCAAAAGATAACACCACAAATGCTGGAAAGTGTGTTGCGGGAAGCATCTTATCAACTTTGAGCTGTGTAGAGCCATTGATGGACGCCATGTGGAGCACTAATTATTTGTAACATATATACCTAGCCCTCGATTTGCACGGCACTAAATTTACACGGTTTCGCTTTTACACGGTTTTTAAATGAAAACAAAAAAAATTTTTGGGTTTTATTTTGATTGTTTTGCATTATACCATTTATGAATTAAAAGAGTATCATATTGTCACGTTTTGTGGGTTTATGAGTTCGTAGAGATTAATAAAGAATGACTACAACTATATTTCGTATAGTCCAATTTATTTACACACAAAACAAAATAATCTTGTTTCACTATAACTAAATCTAATACAAAATCCGATAATTATCTCACACAACACTAATTTATGTCTTTAATTCAGAATAACTCACAGTTCTTCTTAGTCCACTTCCGCTTTCACAATTTATCACTCACTATTAACTTTTACTGTCTAAGTCTCGCAGTTCAACTAAACTCAACTCACGCTTGCAGCTCGCCTATTTATGTTTGAATGCTTTTATTGTTTTTATTTGTACGGAATATTGTTAATTTTTTTTTACCATATTCGATATTAATTAATGGTTTGTTTTCATTTTCAAAAATAAATTGAAAAAGTATAAGCATTAAATTGTCTCTAAAAATTAATGAACCAATCCCCTTTTTTTCCTTTAATCCTTATCTCATTTTACACGGTTATAAAGAACATATCCTCGACTTTTCATTATCTTCTTTAGATCGATTTACACGATTTACAGTTTAATTGAACATATCCTTCTATTTTGTATGAATTCTGCGTCTCGTTTTACACGGTTTCGGTTTGCACGATTTTTCCAGGAACGTATCTACTGTGTAAATCGAGGGCTGTGTGTACTTTGAATAAAGCTTTTTCTCAGATTAAAACCTGTTTTTCAAAATTCCAATTATTTCATGTGATAAATAGTAACTTTTGATACACCCTGTAAATAAAAATAAAAAGTCCTTTCATTCGATTAAATAGATTGAAAGAAAATGCCTATTTTATAATTCAAAATCAATGTTGAAAGCCCTACTTTTTGCAGGAAATTACTTTCATACTAACAATACAGTCATACCTCGACTTACGTCGTTTTCGACTTTACGCCAGTTTTTTTTTGTTAAAATAAAAGTCTACTAATAGCTGGATCTAAAGGCTGGGTCTCACAGGCGTAAAACGCGACGTCAGTACGCCGACGTAAGTGCGTCGCTGAATAAAAGTGACTAAAGGCTGGGTCTCACAGGCGTAAAACGCGACGTCAGTACGCCGACGTAAGTGCGTCGCGCACGAAACTACGAGCGTACCGATGTTCAGACTGAAAGCGTACGACGCGACGTAAATAAACGTCGTCGTTTAGCTATTGGCTAATTACTGTGACATCAGTTGAAGTTAGCTGATTCAACATGGATAGATCATCATTATGATCGGACATTTTTTATTGTAAAGGAATCGATATTTTCTCATTTCTTCTAGAAATGGTTCATTATTGAACGCGTACATGGTATCTTCTCTACTCGCCATATTGATTTACGAAATAAAACAATCTCTCTTTTGATTGGACGAATGGTCAACGTACTCTTGGCGCAGCGCATAAAGTTGAAGAAAAGTCATCTCTGGCGTAACGACGCAGCGTCTAGCAATATACAGGAAGTGACATCATCAGCGTCGATACGCCGATGTATTTATGTCGCGTTTTACGCCTGTGAGACCCAGCCTTTACAGGTTTTACGCGATGTAAATACGTCGTGTATTGATGCTGATGTTATTTTCGCTATACGGCTGCGTTTTTACGCCGAAATTCTCTCTTGTTCAACTTTCTACGCTGCGTACAAGATATCTCGAGATATCTCGATCATTCGTCCAATCGGAGTATGAGCTGGTTATTGAAATTTATAGAATTATAAGTTTAAAAACGTTATTAACCACGTTACGTGGCTATTTATAGGAGGTCTAAATCGTTTTTTAAAGAGTTTATTCGACTTAAGTCGCGAATCTTGGAACGCATTAACAATGTAAGGTGAGGTATGATTGTAATTATTCACATTTTCATTTAAAATCGTTTACTTTAGAAATTATTTAGAAAGAAAATATATATGCAAAAATAACGCATTCCTTTCTATGGATTATATTAAATTATATGCAAAATAAAGCTTTCTTTAAAAACGAAAAAATAATATATTAATATATTAAATATACAAATATTTCTTGAAATTTTTGATTACAATGTACTATGTTGTAGAATAATTATATAACTTATTTTTAAATAAAATAAACATTAAACTACATAATAATCATCATCATCAAGTACTGTATAGTTCAAATATCGCATTACAAATTTTATGCTCTATATACAGAATGGAGAAAACAAAACGTAATTATGGCATTAAGCATTGGAATGCTTCCAGTATGGATAAGTGGCATCCTTAAACTGAAACTCATTGAACACACAAAGCTGAAATAATGCACTTTTTTACTAAATTTAATAAAATATACTATGTAAATTGATTTAGAATTTCATTAATATTTAAAAACTAGAAAATTCGATAAGAACTGTAGATAAATTTACTGACGTACAGGCTTATTCCTACGCCACGTAATCAATCTAGATCATATTGAATTTCAAGTTTTCTTAAATCACTTATCTTTACTTTTATACAGTCGATTGGTTCTGCCAAAGCTACGGTATAAAGGAAAATCGTGTAAATTCGAGATTAGCACTTGTACAGAAAATGGGCATTTCTATACAAATGTTAGCTTCGATTTACACAATTTTCCTTTACACGGTTTTTTTACAGAACCAGTCTACCGTGTAAAAAGAGGAATAGTGTATATTATGTGCCTTTTTTAAGAAAGCAGTTATTTTGTATCCGTTTATATAATTTTTCTCATATATGATGTGATTTATAAGATGCAATTTTTCTTCCGTAAGATTTAACGATATTGCACCTAATGAGTTCCAATAATGCACTGTTCCTATCAAATACAGTATTGCTAAACTTTTATGTTTATAATGTAAGAACAAGTAATTATCTGAGGTGGCCTTGGAGTGTTTTTGACATTCTATAAATAAGAGCGTTTAACTTTTTTCGATAATTATTATTCCTTTTGATCAAGGCGAAGTATAGTTATTCGTAAAGATTTCTATGACAAATTTTTAAAATTTGCATATTCTAACTAACTCATTAATTTAATAAAGCACAAAAGCAGTTATTTATAAATAATTATTTTAATGTTTTTTTTAAATAACCCTTTTATTCTATAATAATTTCTTTAATTTATACCCATTATTCCTTTAAAGAAATGGTTTTCAATGTACTCTATTAAGATATTGTAAAGTAAAAGGAAAATTTTGCATCTTTTCTTTCGACCATTTGTCTTAATTATTTTGGCTGGAGATACGGAAGAAAAATAATGATTACTTTTAACAAGATTTCTCATTTTTTAAAAAAATTCTAAAATCCCTAGGTGACCTTAATTATTCCATAAATTTTCGTACAATATTATTCAGAAGGATTAGAGACAGAGAAATGAGAATATTTCTTATATGATGGGAAAAAATGTTTATCATAATTGACATTTTAATATATCATCAGAAAGATATACCAATATCCTTATGCTAATATAAAATTGTTTATCTTA
>AYEL01064266.1:0-35664 GCA_000484575.1 Olivierus martensii
AGCTATTAAGAAGAAACGTAATGATCAGCTTAAAAGATTAGCACGTTTAACAGATTTCTTTTTTACCTCATATAAAATTTAATCAATAGATTTGAAAAATCCTTGGCAACGATCACCCATTTTACATGCATTATTTATCCCGATTATCGCGGATTCGATTATTGCAGTATTTTTCGTGGCAACAATAACTGCAATAATTGAGGTATTCCTGTATTTTAAAAAATTTTATTTTATAAGATTAAATTTTTTTTATATAATATATAAAAATAATTGGATACAGTGGATCTTTGTTTAACTTCTTTATTAGGGCCCTGAAGATCATGATATTAACTGAAACTAAAAACTTATTGACCTAATCTATAAATTTCCAAAAGAGTGGGTCCTATCCATTCCAGGTCCTCTGAATGGAAAGCCAAAGTGTTTGTACTCAGTCAATCTTATCTGAATGTCCTTTGTGCTTTATAGTTTAATGTATTGTTCATAGACGATATTATATGTTTTAGTTAGAGCTCATAGAAATTATGGTTACTTTGTTTTCTATAATTATTGATTTCTATCTTGTTTTTTCTCTATTATTAGGGAAATATGGGAAAACAGGGCTTTATTCTGCTTTGCTGCCTTAAAATTTTTAATTTTTTAATTAATTTTTGTCTGTGACATAGTAGTGAGACAACATTGAGGCAGTGTTAAAGGAAGACATAAAGGATGTTATATTCAAAAAAAGTATTCAATATGATTCTAATTGCTGAAATTGAAGCTTCAAATTCAATTAATAAAAAAATTAGAGGAATCAAATGATTGATATTGTCCAACTTCTTTTAACAGTCAAAGAACTATAGCAGCTTAATTTTATTTTCTTAAAGAAAATAAAATTAAGCTGCTCTAAACTCTAATGTTTTTGACTGTTGTCAATTAATTATCATTCAATCTTGTTGATAACGATTGATTGATAAAGATTGAAACCATTACAGTTTTATGAAAAGCAAATTGATCAATCTTTCTAATTAAGCTGTTGTTTTTTCTTGAACTAGAACAATTTAAAAATAGTAAAAAATTGGCAAAAAAAATTATTGTTCTCTTTCTCTTTATTTACAGACATTTCAACATGTATCATTTAAGTGATTTTGAGACATACTATATATATTCATTTATAAACTAAGAAATTTTTTCTGAAAATATTTTGAAGAAAGAGTTCAGCTTATACATGGGACAATCAAAAATTTGTATAACTATTAAGCATTAATGGTTCCTATTTTATTGATAATGTAATGAAAACAGAAAAGCAATTACTAATGAATTCAATGATATTTTAATACAAGAACTATTTAAGAAAAATTTGTTTATTTCTTTTTTATAAAATAAATTCTAAAATTTAAGAGAGTCTTTGAGCAACCCTTATGTAACAACTATTTGTTCATCCCTCTCATATGTATAGGTTTATCATATATCTTTAAAACAGTTTTTGGTTTAACAATCTATGGATGCTCGAATGACCATATTCTTCATTACTAAAAAATAAATCATTTTGAAATATTGTCTTTAGATGTTTCAGAATAGAATTTTCTATTAGAAATTTCCACAAGCATTATACAGGTGAAGAAAAACTTCATAAAATTTTGTATACTGATAGGGAACCTGAAACAAGTTGAAAATGTCTAAGGAACATATGGTCTAAATGGCACTGTTTATAAGTTATAACCCTTTAAAATTAACCAATCACCACTGACTACACAAAGCATCATGATGCATTGCGTTGTCAAGAAGCGCATTGTTCTTCTACTTACTACAATGGTGTAAATGGTGGGTAGTAAGAAAGCAAGTGATGCGTTTTGGCAACGCAACACATCGTGATGCTTTGTGTTCTCAATGGTGATTGGCTAGCTTTAAAGGGTTATAACTTGAAAATAGTGCCATTTAGATCATATTTTCGTTAGATATTTTCAACTTATTTTGAGGTACACAAAATTTTACAATGAAATTTTTCTTCACCCTGTGTATAATGATGACGATGAAGGACAGAAGAACATTAATGATATAATGAATTTACTAAAAGACTGGAGTTCTTTTAAAAAATAAATAAATATTTCTATCATTTTTATGATTTAAGGAAATTATTAGACTTATAAATCCACATTACGTATGATAATCAATAACTATTTGTAAAATTTATAACAAGGAAAGGATAATGCATGCTCAGTTCTGTTATATTGTCTCAATATATATTGAGTTTAGTGTACTCTCAAAGTATAGCAAATTATTATGAAATAGAGAGATTATTTTATTCAATAATTTAAAAATAATTAACTTACAATTTATTAATAACACTGATTTTTTAGAATATAAAGTATCTTTCTATCTATTTTTTTGTAATCTGTAAATAGTATCTGATACTTGATTTAATTGCACATTTTCATTCTTATGTCAAAACCAAGAATACGCAAATTTAATAATTTTCATTTACACATATATATATATATCAGTGGAATAGCTACAATGGTGCAAGTGGTGCCACCACACCAGGCCCCAAATTAGAAAGGGCCCCCACATTTCATTTTACTGAAAAAATCAAGCAAAGAAAATTAACATAAAAAGAAATTATTGATTGTTCTGTGGAGGCAAAAGCAAGAAAAAATTATTTTAGCTAAGTAAGTTATTAATAAAAATGAGATTTTATTTTTAGATTCATCTGTCCAGGTACAATTGTTTTAGCTGTAAACAGAGAAAAACACATTTACCTATATTTTGGTGCAAGTTTAGTTCTTAAGGGTGGTGATTTAGTAACATCTGACAGACGTTTTCCGTTAAATTGTTGGCCGGATTGGCGGCATGGAAACGCTTCAGCATCCACTCTGGGGTCGGGTTCCACCTTGAAAATGTTTATCATGGGGTCCAGACCTGGGCCATCTATCTCCGTCCTCTATAATCCAGCTGACCCCTCCACAGAGGTGGGCAGCCTGTGGAAGGGCTTTTTAGCCCAGTCAGTATTCTTATAGAATAGTAAGTGATATTTTCTGTTTACCAAAAAAAGCTGAAAAAAGAAAAATTTTCCTGGGGACCCATTTTATATTTTGCACCAGGGCCCACACAACTCAAGCTATGCCACTGCTATATATATTTTTACCCTCCTAGAGACATATTTTTATAGGAAAATATAGTACTTAAGTACAAGAAATCACAACAAGCACTTGAAGCAGGATAAATACACTATTTTATTATTAGTTATATATATATATATTACATATACTAATAACTATTATATGTATCTAATAATAAAATAGTGTATTTATCCTGCTTCAAGTGCTTGTGATTTCTTGTGTTATTAGAAGCAGTAGAACTCAGTTGTTTATAGCTAGTACTTAAGTATTTTTTATAATAGAAATAAAATTTTGTTTAGAATAAATCCTGAATAAAATTTTATTTGTTACAAAAAATAATTCTTTAACATTTCTTACATAAAGTAAAATTTAAATAGATAAAAATATTTCATCAAATAAATATTTTTCTTCAAGAGTGTTAAGAATAAATTATTTTTATTGAATATTTATGTTTAAATATTAAATTTGGTTTTTTAGTATTACTTTATGAAAATTTTTGAGAAAAAGATTTTTATTATTTGCAAGTTCATTCAAGTTTTTATATTAATGTAACAAAAGCATTGAATTTTTCATATAATCACTATAGTAGACAATCTAAAATAATTCTGATTCTAACATAATCCAAAACTTTGTAGATTACTAAAAGCATAAAAATGTACTGTAGTGAAATGTCTTCAGTAAATAAAGAGTTTTATAGTAAATTTAAATTTCTTATTAAATTTCTCTATGGTATTTTGGTACAACAAAGTTTCTGAAATCAATTTAAAAAAAATTAAAAATTTATGATTAAAAGATTAAGTTTTAGAGAGAACTATTTTCAAAAAACTTTTTTAAAATAAGAAATCCAAAAAAAAATATTAATATCCAACTAAAATTTTAACAATTTAAATAAGAAATACATAGACTATTTAGGATGATTCATTTTAGAATAATCTAATTTAGTAGAATTTCCTATTTATTACATTTCGAAATTTATAAAATATTTACTATTAATATTTAGGAAATTCATATTTTGAAAGAAATTTTATCATTCTTCAAACTAGAAAATAGAAATCAAATCAAATTTCAAGAGTTTAATTTACCCATAATCAAAGCACATTTCATCATAATAATCCTGATAAACAGTATATTTGTAACATACATAAAACAAATGATATTTTACTAGCTTTATATAGAAACAGAAAAACAGATAAAATTTTGAAAAATTAGAAAAAAATTTACCATAAGATTAAAATTAATATTATATTAATTTATTAACAATAAGATTAATATTAATATTATCTGATATTATCAGAACTTAAATAAAAAAATTATTCAATCAAAAATGCATTAAAAATCATAATTCAACTAACTTATGGGATTACACAATTCAAATAATCTAAACTAGCTAAATTCCCTCTAGTGATTTATTTTTTTTGAATTAATGGAAAATTAATAAAAATTAAAAATTATATAAATAATACAAATTACATATGCATGCATAATCAAATTTATATGAAAACTAATATGCAATTATGCTCACTCAAAAGAATAAATTTTTAAAATTTTGTAAAATCTGAGAGTATAAAGTTGACAGTCAATTTTAAGAAAATTTTTTATTTATAATAATAACAACAAATAGTCTATAGCTAGTAGAATGCTCATCAAAAGTTGTTTTATGGAAAAGTATAACAATTTTTATATTTTAATGAATATAATATTTAGTATTATTTATATATTTAGTTTAAAATTTGCAAAGTATGGGTATATACCCAAAGTAAATTCTCGGGCAAATCTAATTGAGACTTGGCTAAATATGCATAAACTCTAATGCTTTATATGACAATTTCCAATTATTCCAGATATTATCTTTTTGGTAAGATGTTCCCCTGCTTTAACAATAAAAATCAAAAATATATTATTTTAGATTCATGAACATACAGTAATTTTTAAAAATTTATCAATTCTGACTATAATGAAGATTACTCTTCTAGCATAAACATATATTCTGGAAATATGTATATTGAAATATAAATTTTTGGCACTAACCTATCATATATTTAATATAGAATTATCATTGCATGCAAGATATTGATTTAAAAATTTCTAATCTTTATAAAAATAAATGAACATTTTATATCAGAACAATTAAATATATGATGAAATGAATGATTTTACTATTAAATATAAATATTTCACACCAAAATACAATATTATTATTCATATTTTTAATTAAAATAAAAATTTCATTAAATAAAATTATGATCTTCTAACAAAATTTTCAATATGCTATCAAGACAAATAAATTTAAACCAAATCATTTTTAATTTTCTACTTTAGGTAACGAAATATTCAAATATTTTTTTCATTTAAAATATTAATAATTGTATTTTAATGCAATTACCTAATAATACAATAGTACTATTAAAATTGATGAAATAATTTTTCATTATTTTTATTAAATTTTGAATTATAAATTTTTATGACTAATTATGTATATAAAAATGATAAATAAATATAAATTTTTATGACTAATTATGAATTATAAATAAAAACAATAAATATTTTATCATAGTTATTAAAAATTTTAATAAAAATACTTATAACTGACTTATTCTATGTATAATGAAGATTACTCTACTAGCATAAACATATTCTGGAAATATGTATATTGAAATATAAATTCTGGAATTTTTTTTGATTAATTCAATCATCAAAAATCTTGTACAGAAATAGAGATTAAGATTTATAATTTCAGTTTATTATTATAATCAAGTTGATTTATTGAAAATTTATTAAAAATCATTATATTTTATAAGAACATTTAAAACAGAAATATTTATATAATATACACAACTTCATCTTAAGATTTAGATTAAATTTCATCATTATAGCTGTTAATATTAGGATAAATTCATTAATATATAATTATTATTTCATTTTATCCTAAATGCAATAATATAGAGTAAAAGATAAAAAAAATTAACATTTCCTATATTTTTATTTGCTATTGGTATATATATTTTTTAAATAAAAACAAATACGTTAACAAATCATTGAATACATTGATGATTACCATGAGATCCTTCTTGAATAAATTCCTTTACTTAATTAAAGATCATGGAACTAATTTTATGTTCCATTAAGTTAATATTTTTACTGAAAAACCTATGTAAATTTAATTAAATCATGAAAAAATTATATAGAAATTTTATAACGAATTATTTTATAAACAAAACTATTTATAACTTTATACAAATGATATGAAACATTTATATTATTATTTCATGTTTTATACTGTAAACTGTAATATGAATATTTAAACTTTAGTTTTGGTTAAATAAGAGTTTGTTAAATTACATAATATTTAACAATATGAAAATTAAATAAGTAAAAATATTCAATAAATAAATTCTGAATAAAAATTAACAGTCTATTATGAGATCAAATTATCACTTAACTTTTCAAGTTCATTATTTGAATTATTTCAAATTCACTAGAAAATTCCAATTATTCCAACTTCTAAATCAATATCACTATTAATTGAAATTATTCATTTATTTAGCATTCTTTTATACTTAAAATATATTCATTATTCAAGGAAATCAAAAATTAAAATTTCGATTAAATAATTAATCTTATTAATTTTTTAAAATGTTTTATGAATTAACAAATAAATTTAAATTCAATAATAGTAATATAAACAATGAAGATTCCATTACTGTATAATTTAAAAATATAAATTATTTAAATAGAATAAATATTCTTACTAACTAGAAAACAATGGTATAATAAAGAATTTTAAACATCTTAATGAATATAATAAAAATTATGGATAAATTTTTACATCTAAGATTATCAGTTGTAAAAACTAAGAGAGAAATTTTTTATTGTTAAAATTAATTATTTATAATAATTAACTTTAATTAAAAATTATTTGTACTTTGTTTAAAAAAATATACATGAAAGTTCAATGTATAGTGATCTATATATTTGAACTTGATTTTCAAAGATGAAAATATCTGATTCTAATATTTCCTAAGAATAATTCTATTAAATCTATTAAAATATTAGAATTAATATAAATCACATAAAAAATATCACTTTTTATATATGCTACAAAATTTCAATTCCATGCTGCCATCGAAAATGATATTTCATTTCTTCAAGAAAAATACGATGTTCTCGATACATTTTCTCATATGAATTTGGAATTAAAAGAGTTGTTACAGGACACACACAAGTATTTCTGGCATATTTCTTTTTGTTCTCTTCCCATTTACAATCTCGAAGTCCACATTCTACTTCTTGAAAAAGACGTTTTGCTGTCCGTATATCATTACGAATTGCAAAAATATCTGTCTTTACTTCTTCTAACTGTTGTCTGCTTTTTGTTACACACTCTTTTGATTTTAAAAGTTGATCTTTTCCATTATTTGCTAAAAGCTGACTTCGTATTTGACTCTCTTTAATCTGAAATTATAACCTGTTATTAAAAATTTAATTTATTTATTAATAATAAAATTTTAAATTACAAGAAATATTATTCAAGAGCCCTTTATAAATTAAACTTTTATTTTTTAATTTTTCAAAATTATTTTGACTATTAGAAATACAGGGATCCCAGACTGATGATGGGGTTGTGTTTAAAAATTTCAGTCATTCTTCAAAGCTGTCATAATTTGGATCATAATTTTCTATAGACACAATGTTATAAAATAAAGGTTATGTTACCACCAGAACTCAAAATATTCAATATGTTTTCAATAGTAGTGTTCAGTATTCTAATCATAATGTTGTACAGTAATGTTGATTAAATTCTGCTTACTCTTTAAAACAAGGAAAATATATATTTTGTGTGTAGCACCTCTTTATGTAACTTAAAAATAAAGAAAATACCATGTAAAAACAAAGATGGAATGTTGTTTTTACATGGTATTTTCTTTATTTTTGATTTTCAAATTCCTAGCATCAGCCAGTTTGTACAGCAATTGTTTACCACCTCGGTAAATCAGGATTCAATTCTCACTTATTCAGATTCATCTGTTGATTCTTGATAAATGGCGTTGAATTTTTTCAAGAAACTTCTATTATCAATATTACCCAGGAACAACAACATGGATGTAGTAGATTTCTGTTCCCTCAAGTGCTTGTTTTAGGTAAGTCCCCTTACCAATCACCATCAAGGCAATAATGGCAGAATCCCCTACTTAATTAGATATTGAAATTGCTAACCTCAAGCTACTTGACAGTGTTCTAATCGTACATGAATTGCATGTATGTACAAATGTATATACATGCAATTTTGAAATAAAAAACTGGGGATTCCTTAACTATAAACTACCAAGTTCTGCAGCTTCTATTTAAGCTTTTAAAAATTATCCCCACAATACCCCCAGGGAGTGGAGTGGGGTCAATTTTGGTATCATTGGATAGCGTTTTTAAAAATATTGAACACGTATTTTTTTATTTTTCAATTCAAATTGTATTACTTGAGTTATTGTCATTTCCAGACATTTGTACCTCTTTGATTTTTATTGATTGTAGTGCCATCTATGAAAAATGACTTTAATCCTACATCAAACTAATGTAATTTTTTCTGGAGAATCCAAATCTGCAATAAAAAATGGGGGTTCCTATTTGATTATCCCCTCCCCACCCCAGGTGATGGGGAGGGGGGTCAACTTTGGTATCACTGGATAGCTTTTTTAAAAATACTGAACACTTATTTTTTTTATTTTGGAATCCAAAGTGTATTTCTTGAGTTATTCAACCATTTCCAGATTTTTCGGACACCCTGTATTTATACACACACATGCGCACACATATAATAATCAATAAATTTTTATTAATTTACTATATATATATAGGTTGTTCTTGAAAGGTCTTGCTCAATTTAAGTCAGAAATGATATTCATCAAAACAAAGCAGAAAGTTCATGTAATCATGGGTTCAGAAATGTTACTTTTTTGAAATTATAAAAGGTGTAAAAGCACAGACCATATGCATAATCTCTGCAAAAGAGAGCAAACCTTCATCAACATTTAACAAATGCTAAAAATTTAAGCACTTATCCATTATCTTTGTGTTAATGTTTATTACTATTCTATACTACTATATGATATGCCTCATTTTTTCTTTGTTTTTCAGTTCTTCCACAGGTAAACACAATTATTTCCAACCATTCAAAGAATGTCCTAGTAGACAAAACTCTATTTATTAAATTGCTATTTATATGGACTTTCTGCTTTGTTTTGATGAATAATATCAGATATTTAAATTTCTTAAGACTATTACACAATATTTTTCAAAACAATTATACTGAACCAGCTTCTCAGTCACTTACCAATTGTGTAACAGATGTTTCATTATCTAATTTTTTCTTTGGTATAGGCAATTCACAAGACAGTTTATAAAATACTTTATCAGAGCAACATGTAGACTGTTCCCATAAATGATCATCACAAAGCAGATGAGTTTCTTCAAATTCTTCTACAGGTTCATGAACATTTTTCTCCCAACATTCAGATTTGTGATACTCTGCAATAAAAAACTTATCTCCATCTACACTGTCAGCAGTTCTGAAACACAGTGGCTGTAAAACAGCAATAACACAGTTATGTAAAAAATGAACAAAGGTTGTAAAACTAGATTTTGAATCTGTTTCCTGCTGTGTATATTCTACTTGTTTTGGATCATCAAAACAAAAATCATAGTGATTATGGGATAAAGGTGTATATCCATCTTTTGGTGAAGAAAGAACAGGAATACTAGTCTCTCTTTGTGGCACTGTTGTAATGGTAGGCATTGCTTTTCTTTCAAATTAAATATAAAAATTTTCACAACCATATCATTATTGCATGTTTTGTTATCTTTTGCTTTTTGTCAATATTTCCAAGGAATGTTTTGGCATTTAATTTTCCTTGTTTAGTAATTATCTGTAATTAAATATATAGTTAGTTTTCAATAAATTAATTAAATAATTCAGAACTATTTACTATTACTTATTTCATTTTTAAATATTAATTTTAATAATTCAGAAATCATGGCAATTAATAATTTTTCTTTAGAATTTTGATTTTTAATATTTCTCATTATATAAATTTATTCTGAATATTCTTTTTAGCCTTGTAAATAATTATAGACATTGAAGAATATAAAATAAAATCTGTATTAAAAGAGCAATATATTAAAAAATAATTAAATAAAATTTAACATTACAAATAGGATATTCATTAAAATATAAAATTTTAATAACTATAAAAATGTTTTCAGCTTTATAAGAAGCCCTCTTCTGTTACATATAGGTATAAAAAAAAACGCTGAATAGATGCATTCTCTGCATTCAAAAACTGACTTCTGATCAGGCAATCACTTCTATGAAAGATGTACCATGTTGAGGTTACACAGCTGTTGATTTACTATATATTTTGGTTCTATTAAATGTTTTGATATAACATAAAAAGCTCATGAAATCATAAATGAAGCAAAGGCTTATATGCTTGCAATAGTATTGTGGTCTTATCTGTGCATTGAAGGAATTCCCAGAGAAGGTGAAACATCAATTAATGCTATTGCTTGCACTGCATATATAGCTGCTTTGCTTGGTGCAAATATAATAAAACTTCCAATTAACCACTTGGAAAAATAAAATAAAAGCAGGAAATATTGAGTCATTATCCAAAAAAGAATAGAGGAGTAAAAGCAGAGCAGATTGACACAGAACATAGCAATAAATGAAAGAAAATTAAAAGAAGAAAAAGTTATTAATAAGTTAGATCCCTACTATATTAATACAGTATAAAAATTGTTTCAAGAACAGAAAATGTATTAGACAAGTTATAGAGCAGAAGGTTCTCAAAAGAAATTTTTATATAGCCACCAATATAAACTGAACTTTCTCTTAGTATGACAAAGATTTATTATCTTTTAATTTTTATAGTATATGAAAATCAACAATTTATTCAAATATTCAATTTTTATTTGAAAAGTATTTTTTAATTAAATAAATAAGATTTAATGATTTCAATTATTAAAAATAGGATATTCTGACAACATTTTTCTAAGGGTGATTGTTAATTTATTCTAAACAGTACATTTTTATAAACCTAATACAAGTGCTTCTCAGATTACAAATATTCTAGTTACATACCTTTATATTACTAATAGGAAATTTCATTTCAAATTTCAGAAAATTCAAAACAATTCAAAAATTTTAAACAATGTTCTAGCAGCCAATATAAAGTAAATGTAATGTTTAATGTTAACATATTAAGGCAGTATTTCAAGATGATTGTGATTATATAAAAAAAAACACTCATTTTATAATTAGAACTTTTCATTCAAATCTGTGAAATAAGAAATTTCTATTTGATCCAATTTTGAAATATATTACAAAATACAATACATAAAATTATTTCATTTCTTTTAGGGGCCAAATAACAACAGTATCAGAGGAACAAAACTGATGTATGAATTAACTTCATAACTCAAGGAGCATGTGTAAGTAAAAAATTAATGTTATTATATCCAGTTTTCCTAAACTTTTTACTCCCATTTATACATTAAAATATTTTCTTTTGGCAACACTAAAATTTTCTGCAGTTGCATTTGATAACAGCTATTTAAAAAAAAAAGAAATAGTTCTAACATAAAATCTCATTTCAGAGAGACAGATATGGATGTGTTTATCAGTTATTAAATGTTATGTTGAAAGAAGAATTAAAACAGAATAAAATTTGTTAGTCTATTTTTAATGTACCTAATTGTATTTTAATAAATATTTTTTATTTTAATAATTATTTTTTTTATTTAAATATTTTTATTTAATAATTTTTTAAATTTTTTTAAATTATTTTTTATTTTACTATTATTAATTAACTATAAATTTTAATTTTGTATTTTCATACTGCTGAACTAGGATAACAAAAATGTAGCAAATGCTCAATTTAAATTTCTAATTAATTCTTTTAATTCAATATTCTTTTTACACTTGTATGTAACTGAAAAAGGAATATAGAGAGTTATACACCTGTAACTGTAAAAACATTTTTTGACTTTGTAGTCAAAAAACATTTTTATAGTAATTAAATTATTGTGTTTAATGAGTATCTTGTTTGTGTTGCTGAATTTTATTATTTTACATTATCAAAATACAATTAAAAACTTGTTTATAACAAGCATGGAAACAAAAAGATCATAATTATAATGAGCATATACTAATTCTAAGTTTGGTCTTCATATACTGTATATATTAATTTCTTCTTTATAACAAGTAACTTTTCATATATAATAAGCAAAATCAATCCCTATCTAAAGAAAAAAACAAGTAATTTTTATCTTTATTACTTATAAAAATTATGAAATATAATATTACATATTGATAATGTATCATAGATATTTGATAGATTTATAAATCCTTTACATTTATTTCATTATATGATAGATGTTTTCTAATCAAAATTAGAAATCAAATTAAATTAAAATTCCAATTTTTCAATATGCTTTTCCATTTTGTATACAATCATCAGTTACTTTTATATTATTTTTTTATTGTAGCATTAAGTAATAATGATAGCAAAAGTATCTTCTTTTTATTGTAAACAATATATTTTTTTAAATTCTTTTATTCAGATGATTAATTTTTCAATTTCAGACTTTATAGCTTTTATTATATTCAATAAAAATTAACAATAATACTTATTATTAAAATATTATAGCAATAGTAAAAACTTAATTTATTCCTGACCATGCCCATATATAACATTGGCATTGGAAACTAAGCTGTTTTGAAGACTGATATATAAATCAAACTCAATATACAATTAGTCTTATATCAATCATGTGCTTAGCACTTTTATGCATAACATGAAACTTGAGACTTGTTCCTAAGGGTTTAATACAAGTGCTTTTATTTTTTTATTTTTTTTGAAGAAGGTTTCATACTTTAATTCTTATTGTTTATATGCAATTCATATTTTCTAGAAGATAGCAGAATAGTGGAGCTATTACATGAATCTTTTGTAGAAATTGTCATTGATAAAAAAAAAACTAAAATACAACAAATTTGCTTAATCTGATTGATAGGAAACTGCAAAATATTTCAAAATTTCTTAAGATGTCATATTTACTTTGAAAAGGATTGGTTTTTTTCTGCAGGATATGAAATATTTTCTCTCTTTATCTTAAAAATTTCAGATGAATACATAAATTTTAAAGAATTTTTTTGAAAAACTGTTAGTTTATGGCATTGATGTTCATTTCTTTAGGCTGGCAGTGTTAAAATTATGAAAAGTATGAATTTATTAATAAATTAAGCTTATAAAATTTTACTTAAAAATATACAGACTCGAATATTGTTGACTTTTCCTTGTACTAAAAAGAAATTGATCAAATAAATTATATTCTTATCAATTTTAAAGATAAAAAATGAACTTAACTTGAAAATTCCTCTTTTTGTTTTTTTTTATATTAAAACTCAATTTGAAAATTTGATATTTGTACATCTCATTAACAAAAATAATTTTCCATCATTTTACTCATACTGATAATTAATTAAAATTTATTAAGCAAAAATAATAAAACAAGGAGAATTATGCAAATATATTAAAAAATAGATATCACATAAATTATATGAAAATAGCTACTCTGAAATTAATCATCAAAATATCTATAATGTAAATGTCTAATATTCATCATTATGAAATATTACAAAATTATGGATTCAGGTGATAATTTGAAATATTTATATATATAAATTTCATATATATATATATATATTACATATTATATATGTACACACTATATTCTGAAAATTTTATTTTATAAATGGATGATTAATTATTATAATAATTATTATTGAGTTTATTTTTGGATTATTGATATTACATACCTTTACATATTTGTTTTCTATATTTGAGCTCCTTTCTACAATCAATCAAATCTCAGTAGATTTTTCTTTATATTGTACATAACTTTCTCAAATCAGCATTCATTCTAAAAATAAAATTGAAAAATTTTATTATTTCAATTATAAAGAATCATTTATGGAATTTTAATTTCAAATATAATATATTCAAACAATTAAATAAGCTTAATACAGATACTCCTTACTTAAAAACCGAGTTCTGTTCCCAGGACTTGGTCGTAGAACAAATTGGTCAGTAAGCAAGTAACTTGTTTGTATATATTTAGAAAATATTGGAAATAAATTTCAACTTTAAAATTTTGTTTTAATTTTTATTTATCAGTGCAAATAACAATTACATTATGAAAAAAAAAAAGATAGAAAATTCTCAACAAAAATTATAATCAGCATAAATAGTATAGCAAAATAATTACATACAGGTAAATATGTCTTAATAATATATATATTAATCAGTCAGATAATCATTTAGATTAAATCAATCATAATCATCATTAAAGCTGTCAGGAACTTCAATGGAAAAAAGTTATAAGCCCAGACATAAGTAATACAGTTCATACAAATTTAAAATAAATTAATTGTATATATTATTAACGATGGTCCTCTATATATTATGGTCACTGTAACTAGTAATATACAGTTATCCCCAAGTTATGCTGTTTCACACTAATGCTGTTTGCTGCAAACCCCAATTTATTAATCCTATTGTACAAATTTTTTCATATATTGCTCTTACATTGTCTAGAATATAAATAGAAATGCAATAAACAATGATATTAAATTTAATATCATTGTTCATTGCATTTCTATTTATATTCTATTAAACAATGAATAACTACAAGCCAATTTTTTACACTGTCCTTAAACTGATATTTAAACTTCAAATACGTTATCAGTTCATACATATGCAGGTTTTTCTTGACCTCAAACACTACTTGTCTAATTTAATCTATGGATTAAGAACCAATCATGATGTTTGAGTCTATTAAACTTGATATTCCCCTTTCCATTTTGAATAGTTCATAAAGTTAGACAAAGATCTGATAGTGAATGATATTTGTACATAGTCATCTGGCCAAATATCATTCAGTGAGATATGTCATTCAAATATTATTTAAGGTAAATATGCTTTACTTTAACTCTGGAAATTTTTAGGTTCAATTCTGGATCCCATATAGTTGGGGTGTTCAACCTTTTTTACTATGCAAGCTACTTTTCTATACTAAGTTTTTCGGTGATCTACTTTCTTATAAAGATCATGTTCATGTTCTCTCAACCTAATATCTGATTATGTACAACTATGCAGTTAAATGCACTCACTCACTTCGGAGAACCCACTCTCCCAGCCTAAAAACTTTATTTGTATATTTAAAAATTTATCACTTTTAATTATTTTAATTTGATAAATAAAACAAATATATTGAATTAAAATATTTATTTCTCTATTTTAGAAAATCAAAGTTAGAAAAAACAACAGATTGATTACAAACTCATAAGTTACAGGAAATGAGTTGATTAAAAAAAAAAAGTTAATGTGAAATTTGGCATTGTCTGGAGCTCGCTATATTTTCATCGTCAGATTGATATGAACAAGTGGTCAATTGCGGACAATCATCCAAATGATCGTTTCTAATTTGATTTCTTGATTTTTTTTACATTCATATTTGAAAAAAGTGGATTCTGACAAGTAAATTCAAAACACAACAGAACTTTTTGCAAAATATCAGCTAATATTGGAAACATTTTATGTGTATACTTTCAAATGATAAGAAAATTATTGATTTGACAATTTTAACGAAAAATAAACAACAATAGCAATACACTTAAAAAGATTTAAAAATAATACAAAATAATGATAAATATATTATTATGTTTTCAGTTTGAATTAAATTTATAAGGAGGAATCAACTTGGGAGAAATAAACAAGAGATCGACCAAAAATTGTTCTGTGATCGACGGGTTGAACACCCCAGCCATATAGCATCATCTGAATGAATGCATGTAAAGAACTGGCTAACTTCTGGAGGATCCTAGTTCAATTCCACTTCCATATCTTTAGAATTTTTCAGAATAGATCTGAATCTGGCTTATTAAACCACATCCTTCACCTGATGATAAATCAGGCCAGATTCCATATCTATTTTTCAGAATAGATCTGAATCTGGCTTATTAAACCACATCCTTCACCTGATGATAAACTCCAAAACATATATGGCAGCCTATGATGGATACTTAAACAACTCCATCATTTAGTAACTTCTAATTGAAAAGCAACATAAGACAAGAAGAGAATATTACATCATGGATATGGGAGAACTGTAGTGTGTATTAAAATGCTCTGCTGCTTAGTATCTAATAAAATGTAGTATAAAATTCAATTGGAAAAAAGATATTTAAGATTTTTGAAAGTCCTCCAATATCCTAGATGCATTGTGAGGATTATAAGAGACTATAGAAGATTATTGACAGAAATATTTCATAAAACAAGGAAGAGCATTTGGAAAAAATTAGCTTTTTTCCTCCATGGATATTTATGATTCAAAATCTACTCTAGAAATTGATCCCATTGCCCAGGCATTATATCAACAAATCTGAGGGTCTATGCTACTCTTAACAAAAATTGTCTCTCCAGACAAACTATTTGACTTCAGTGAAAAAATGTCACTTCTGATTGGTTGCTCCACTAGAGAGACAATTTCCTCGTTCTAAGTTGATGTTGCAGTACTTTTAAAGAGACTATTTAGTCAGAGACAACTTTTTGTCTCTTAAAAATTGTCTCTATGCAGAGTGATAGCCTTACCTCTCTCTCAGAAGAGACAATCGACAATCGACGGGCATTTAGATGTTTTGAAAGAAGAAATAATAAGTAATTTCAATCAGAATAGAATATTTAAAGACCATTAAAATATTTGGAGTGCTTTGGTTGATCTATTTTTAAAAAATAATTTAATTATTAATTAAAAAAAATGAAATTGTAGCATTGTAAGGAATTAACGATCAAATTTACTTAATTAATAATAAAAAAAATGAAATTGTAGCATTGTAAGGAATTAACGTCAAATTTACCATAGGGATGGATAAAAGACACTTTTTTTCAATTAAACTACATTGGTGTTGTAGTTTTTCTCAGGTAGAGGATTTCAACAAAATATTGAGGATATAATTTTGATTGATAGACAATTGGATATTAACATGTTTTTGTTTAAACCTATTATTCATGTTTAAGACATTACTGCATATTTCCCATTTTATAAACTACCTTTCAATAATAAATGAAAATTCAAACAGAATTCTATGCATTAAATATATAATATTTATTTATCATCTTATTTTTCCAATTTAATATCAGTATTTAAAATTTATTAACAATTGTGTTATCGATGATTTAAAATATTTTATGTTTAAGTAAAATTTTACTTTGACTGCTGCCATTTATCAATGTAAATTAACGTTGTGTTCACAATGAATACAAAAGCTTTTATATGCTGAAATGTTCATGTTTTTTTTAATATTTGTAATTATAAATAACAACTGACAGAATAAATTAAAGATATAAAAAGTAACACATACAATCTAAACGACTGAGTGAATGCAGCTTTCAAAGTAAAATCTTACTTTTTGTTGTGCCATTTACTAATAGTCACATTTTCACATGAAGTCATTCCACATTTCTCTCAATGACTGCTTCGATATATTCGCTATCATATTCTCCAAAATAGAATAGCTTATTTCTCCAATTCACTTATCAAAGCTTATATTTGTTGAGTGGTGTAATTATATAAATAATCATGTCTGTTTACCACCATTTTCTTTGAATACTGAGTTTGCGCAGTGCCAATGAAATGCAATGTAATGAGTAGTTTCATTGGCTGGAATAAGATTGACGTTATGTATACTCATATTCTAAGCATCATGGGAAAATGATGATGTTTCCTGAGAGAGAATGATTAGAACATCACTTAAAACATAATATTCTCTCTACTGTCTCAGAAAGACTGTCTTTCCACAGAGAGAATTTTTCATCTCTGTGGAGAGACTGAGACCAGCATAGACTCCCTGATTTTGAATTACTGAAAATCTTTGAACTGCTGAATATTCATGGTCAGGAAGTCACTCTTGATAATCTTAATATTAAAATTTTGAGGCAAAATGTGCTTGAAGAATTTGAGAAACCAAGTCTAAAGAGAGGATAGAACTTTAAACTTGACTAAGTGGCTTGGACTCACTAAAGCTGGTGTAGGTATTCTTGAAGATTCAAATTATCAAGGATTATAACAAGTACACAAGAAATAAAGAGGATGCTTGCTTGCTATTAAGCATATATTAAGAGAGAAGATGAGGTATTTATCCAAGATACCATTATTTGATTTCCTTAAGCTATTGTCAAAGATTCAGGCATTGCAATTTTGTATTATTGGACATCAGTGATTATTCGTTATTCAGATTATTGGCTGTAGTTCAGAAAAAAGTATCTTTTTTCCCCTAAATTGTTTTTGACATTCAGATTTTATATCTTTAGTAAATTTTTCATAAATACAGAATTAGAACTCTCTTACTAATGATTAAAATTAATCTGCACATCTTCCTTATATTTGTATGCTGAACTAGTAGACATGGAAGCCATGTTTCACAGGAGAGTTGTTATAGGCTCCACTATAGTGGGAGAACAAATTCATAGATTCATATAATGGAGCATTTGGTCTTTCAGTAGGACAAGACACATAGTCACATTCTAGAAAGAAGTAAAGATTACATTGTTCCCAAGATAATTTCTTCAGACTCTTCATTTTGTTTTTGTAGTGAAAGAGTGTGAAGAATGTTTTGGACATAGAATCAAAGCTGAATTGGTCTGGTATAGGGAAAAGGTTTAAGAATATAAAAAGTAAAAAAAAAAGAATATATCCTTATTCGCTTGGATAGTTTGACACTGTTTTTCAAGCAGAAATATAAACTATTTCTTTAAGTGTTAGAATTAATTTTGATAGGGATACACTAATAAATATATTTATATAGATTACTTTTCATAACACCTAATTAATCTTACTATCACTAAAGTCAAAACACAAGTCTTTAAACATATTAAAATTTAATGAGTTCACAAAAACTTTAGCAAAAATATTTTAGCCTGATTGTCTCTTTTCAAATGTAATAAAATAAAAAGAATTCTGTTTCACTTTATTTATCTGAAGAAGGCCAAAAATGTTATCGCTATAATTTTTTGGTAAACTTATTAAATTTTAATTTGTTTAAAGATTTGTATTGTGATTTTATTAAACAAATTTATATCATATCAAATAATAAAGTTGCATTAAAAGCACTTAATGTTCCACTTTACTTCAAAGCTTGTTTGGAAATGTCATCATCTCATTGTGGAATTGGCTACTAGAAACATTAATTTGTTTGAGTGCCAGAGAATAAAGAGATTGATGGTAATGAAATTGTTAATAAGTTAATCAAGAAAGGAGCTTCTTGTCCTTTTACTTTATTTGAGCCTATCCTGATGCATTTGAATTAGTTGTCAGAAACTAATTGGCTGCTCAATATAACTCTCATTTTTAAAATTGACATATGAAAGTATTGAAATTGACAAAGTCATTCAATAATGTACAAAAAATCATTTTATGATCCTTCAAATTATTGGGAAGCATCAGTAAGGAAGATAGGCTTGAGTTTTGTATTTTTCCTAATGAGTATAAAATTCAATGATATATAATTCAAATAAAATCTCAAAAACAACGATAATTTAATTTTAAAGTACAACTTCAATTTACTTATCCACAATCATCTAAATGGCTGAATTCTGCACAGTCATGCATCAGTTTCTCCCACATATCCTGATACTTGTGCTTGATTACTAAATTCATACTATTCTGTGTTTTTAGAAAAAACAGGCTTGCATAATGGTTTTTCAGGAACATAATCCCATTTTTAGCCATTCAGATGTATGGGATAAGTAAAATAAATTTGTACTCAATTTGAATAATATTTGCACATTTTAAAAATTTATTATTTTTTATAATTTTTATAGCTAACCAATGTATAAATTATTATTATTATTATTATTATTATTGGATAAATGATTTTATTTCGATTGTAAATTTGTAATTATAGTTGTAATGTGTAGTTATGAAAATTATCTAAAATCATGCAAGTAACAGTTAAATTATAATTATGAAATTATTTTAAAATATTATTTCTTTAAATTGCGTAAGTAATGATAAGTGAGTGAATGATTACTTTCAATTCAAAAGTTACTATTTCACACATATTAATCTCAAAATAAATATAAATCTTGTTCTATAAATTATATACGCAGTACCTACAGTATTTACATTTACAATATTTCGAAAAATTTAATACTTGTATTCAATTATTCCAATCATAATTGAAGATTCAGATGCATCTTTTACTTTTATCTAAAATGAAGAATGAAATAATTACCTTTCGAAAGCAATAACTACAATCATAGGTAGCCATAACAGAGAAACATCTAAAAGTAACTATAAATAAATAAAACAATCATGATCATAACTAATACAACTTCCACCACACCTCCATTTTCAGTTTTGTTGTCTACTTAGCTTCAGACTTTTGGCACTAGGGGGCTATTCATGAAATCGTTAAAAAAGCAGAAATTTATTTTTATAAATTTGAAAGATATTTGCATTATTCAGTTAAATTATAATTTATGATATAAATAAAACTAACCAATAGAAATATTTTCAACAACATTTTTATTTCTATAAAAATAAATAACAAAATTCTTTTTCTATAAAGTACCGTATCATTATCCCAGTAAAATAATGATGGTAAAACAGTTAAACTTGGTTCCCTAGTTTTTATTATATTTCTGAAAATTTTAAATCTTAATCTACCAACTGAATATTTTATGAAAAACTTTTCCTGGTTTACTTTCGAATTATAAGCCTCAAAGAAGTTTTAATGTATTTAAAGCCAGTTCTAAAGTTAATTTAGAAATTCTTCTAAAGAAATTAAATGTAATATAAAAATTTATCCTAATGAAAATTGAACTTTTAAGTTAATTCAAACATTATTTACTTATCAGCCGGATCACTACGTATTAAAGTGTTGAATTATCACTAGAGGCACAACGTTAAATTTCGATTTTCGTGTCTCTAGATTCTTTTCAAAACAATTCGGACCCGTTGAACTCTATCCTTCTCCTAATGAAAGACTTCACCAGGAGTAGTCGTGATAAGTACTTGAACAATCCTCCACTAGTATTTTAAAAAAGATGGAAAAGAGTTGTGTGTTTTCCAAACTGTGGGGCGCGCCCCACTAGAGAGTGCGAGTTTATTCCAAGGGAAGCGTGAAAAATACTATCTAACTATCTATCTATCGACTCTATCGAAAGTCTATCGACTCGTGTCAGCAACAGACCAATAGTAGGATTAGTTGAACTCGGACTCTCAATCTCTATTCTTTTATTTTCTGGCCGACTTCATTACAGATTGGCTTTATGAGCATTAGAATCGGCTAGATCACCGCAAAGAAGTGTAATTACCCTCATCCTGAGGTCCAACTTCAATTGTGAGTTCAATATTATAAATATTTTTGGAGGGTTCAAGTTTAAGTTGTTGAGTCTCATTTTTCTCCTAATTGCTACTCTCAACTTGAATCTGGGCAGCCTATGTCGGAATGTTAATGACCATGGTTCTTAGGATACCAATAGGAAACCAATAGGATAGAATTTGCATAGTAATTCAATAGGAGGATGGCTATTAGAAAATAGATCTGCTGTTTAAAATAATTAATAATCCGCAAATGATGTTAAAAAAAAAGAAAGAAAGATGAAGATACAAAGATATGATTTAAATGAAGAGGAGTATTCACACTAGACATTAGTCACTGCCAAATTTGAAATTACTGCACAAGATAGAACAACGACATAAGATTCTTGGATACTTTTCAAAAATCCAAGAATCCGGAACAGATGTTGCGAAAATCTGTCAGTGTGAATAACTTCGCTTAAGTTAATGATATGAAATTAAAGTTCACCGGCATCGACTTTTAACTTTTACCCCCGCGATGATAAACTTTTTAAATCTGCTTTCCAAGTACAGATTATTAAACAGAAGACTTTCCAGAATTTATCACAGGTCATTCACACAGTTGATGGATCAACCCAATAGGTAAAAGATAAAAATCAAGGGGAAGTTCCGAATCCCTCAAAAAATTCTGGAGATATGGAATTGTCCTCCAGTGGGAATCGAGATTCTGGATCTTCTGGTAGCGAAGGCCGCCCAATTATTAAATCAATCAATTCGTCATCCGGATGGATTCATAACAAAGCGATTGCATGTCATCTGAAGAATCTGGACTGAATTTCGGATTCCATACTTCAAGGGATTAAGACACGGCTCGATAAACATCCATTCTAGTCGGCCGGATTGGCGGCGTGGAAACGCTTCAGCTTTCCACTCTGAAGGACCCGGGTTCGAGTCTCGTGTCCCACTATTTGAAAATGTTCATCATGGGGTCCGGGCCCGTCCTCCACAATCTGGCTGACCCTTCCCAGGGATGGGCAGCCTGTGGAAGGGCTTGTTTCGCCGCATCAGTTAGTATTCTAATTGAATGGAAACTGGCATCATCTGTTGACTAAAAAAAACATCCATTCTTTATCTGATTCTTAATTTTATCACGCCGACGCGTAAGGGTTTATTTATACAGTAAAGAGAAGAGCATGACGTGAATACGAGCCGAGTATTCAGAAAATGTGTTCAGCATTTTCAATGGGATTGTTTAAATCGACACCAAGCTCTCCTATTCCACGAACGAATCTCGTCCAACTTATGTCTCCAACAATATATTTCCAGTATTTCTTTCAGTTTTATTTGTTATACATACGCCGATGCGTAAGGGTTTATTTATACAGTAAAGAGAAGAGCATGACGTGAATATGAGCCGAGTATTCAGAAAATGTGTTCAGCATTTTCAATGGGATTGTTTAAATCGACACCAAGCTCTCCTATTCCACGAACGAATCTCGTCCAACTTATGTCTCCAACAATATATTTCCAGTATTTCTTTCAGTTTTGTTTGTTATACACTCGATATGGATGCTTTTTAAAACATAAAGTCTCAGTTTTCAATTCAATTTATTTTGGTGTCTTAATTGTATTTTGTAATAGAAGACGAAAAATTGATTGAGTTAGGCCTGGTTTTCACATGCAGCAGCAGACAATGAAAAACGACGATGAAACTTTGACGTTCCATCACTGTTCTGTTGTTGCTATTGTTGTTGGTTTCCACATGCAGAAATTCAGTTTGTGGATTAACACATTCGTCATTTATTGATACACACTCGATATGCGATTGTAAACAAATAAAATGGCGTCAAAAAAGAACATCGCTGTATTTTTTTTCTTTAGTTTACATGTTTTAATGTAGAAAAGTTCAAAATTGTAGAAAACGTCAATTATTTGTTATACACTCGATGTGGATGCTTTTTAAAACGTAAAGTCTCAGTTTTCAATTCAATTTATGTTGGTGTCTTAATTGTATTTTGTAATAGAAGACGAAAAATTGATTGAGTTAGGCCTGGTTTTCACATGCAGCAGCAGACAATGAAAAACGACGATGAAACTTTGACGTTCCATCACTGTTCTGTTGTCGCTATTGTTGTTGGTTTCCACATGCAGAAATTCAGTTTATGGATTAACACATTCGTCATTTATTGATACACACTCGATATGCCATTGTAAACAAATAAAATGGCTTCAAAGAAGAATATCGCTGTATTATTTTTCTTTAGTTTACATGTTTTAATGTAGAAAAGTTCAAAATTGTAGAAAACGTCAATATTAAATAAGAAAATTCTTTCAAAATTGCCAAAAATTTGCATTTAGTGATAGCTCATCGACATAAATTTAGATTCTGATTGGCAAGATGCAATAGTGTATTGTGATTTCTCATAAATATATATATTTTTATTTTTTTGCGCTTTATATAAAATTAATTATAATATTAATAGATATAAAATTGTTTTAAATTTAATTTAAACTTAGACTTCATTAAAATGAAAAACTATAGTATTTTTAGTTTATATTTCCTTGATAATTATAATATCTTATATAAAATTTTAGTAAATAATGAAATACTGTATATCAATAAATAAATATAAGACAGCAATAAAAATCAATTATTAGTTGATTTTTATTGATGAAAAGAAGAGTACAGGTAAAATTCCATTATAATGAAATTCGTGGGACCGTTGCCTCATTTCGTTAAAACGAATTTCATATTTTTTACCATTTTACTAAATTTACCATAACGAATATTGTACTGTACGTTGCAGCTTCGTTATAAATTCGTTATATCGAAAATTTCGTTATAACGGTATTCGTTATAACGGAATTTTACCTGTATTAAGATATCTTCTTTTCCCTCATAATTGTCCATTATTGAATCAATTATTTTTAGAGCTTTATATACTGTATATCCTATTTATTAATGTTAATCGAATATTAATCGCCACAAAAAATTTCATATGCTCTTGTTTTTCGTTTGTTGCTTTCTCTAATTAGAAAATAATTTTAGTAATTTATTAAATTATATATAATATAATTACAGTATATTGTAATTGATACCTATTATGGAAATAATCCTACTCATCTTATATTCGTATTTTGAACCGATTACGTCTTTTAAATTTAATTTACATTTAAATACTTAAAACATCGAGTAATATCATCATGTTTAAACTGTATGCATTGCTAATGGCAAAGCTAGCTTTTCATTAGTGAAATTTTTACAGTTCTGCTTTGCAGAACGCAAAACTTCAAATTTCTGAACAAAGTCTGTATTCCGTCTCGTTTCTGTCGTCGTCGGCGGCAAAAATGACGTCATTTTGCCGTTGACAAAAATTTAAAAATCGTCAGAAATTTGCATTGCCATAATTTTAAATTCTGATTAACAAGACGAAATAGTATATCGTGATTTCTCGTAGATTTTTTTTATTTATTTTTACGCTGTGAATAAATTTAATTATAATGACTTTTGCCGCATGTGTGTGATTAACAAGATGAAATAGTATATCGTGATTTCTCATAGATGTTTTTTATTTATTTTTACGCTGTGAATAAATTTAATTATAATGACTTTTGCCGCATGTGAGAACTCATCGATAATCGATGGTGAGAATCTTGCTTTAGTGAGTCAAAATGCAGTTTTGTGTGATTTGTCATATCAGTTGTTCGCCCTCCTTCCTGTGTCTCCACACGATAATATAAATGGAAAGGTTATTTCCTTGGGTTCGTGTCGTGCTAGTTTCGTGCTCTTCACTTTATTGTTTAAATACTGTATATCTTAATAGTGCGATCTGATAAAACTTCATCACTTAATAATCTCTGGCAAGAATACGACATAAATCAAGGGGGAAACACAGCAAATCTTAAGAGCATTTGGTTATAAAATTATACATATTTTTTTAATGTATGTATATATATATTTGGGAATGATTGAAAATAACTTTTATGACTATATTAATATGTATATATTAATATAGTCATAAAAGTTATTTTCAATCATTGTTTCCATATTATTCGAAGATATTCCCTCTGTGAATGAAGATAAATTTATCCATCGAGTGACATACGTGTTGTAAAGAGGCGACTAAAGGACAAAAACAAACCTGTTTTTGCTAGTGGCTTTCTGAAAGAAATCTCCAGAGGACCATTAGCAAAAACAGGTTAAACAGTCATTTTAATCTTCGTAATCCCATTTATATCTTTTATTTAATACGATATTCAAAGATAGTTGAGCAAATAATATTTTAATGCTTATGTTAAATGAACACGTTATAATTGTGTTAGAGAAGGAAAAAATAATGCTTATGACAATTAGGCGATTTATTATAAATCCCTTTCATATCCATTCTAAGAGTCAACAAAGGATGTTTCACCTATGATGGTTCTCTATGATGATGTTGGCTAAGGATTTATCAGCCGGGCTAGATACCCTTAAAAAAAATCTAGAATAGAGTCTAGATTTTCTAGATAGCGAGCTATTATTATTCTATCACATAACTTCCTTATATCCATTCTAAGAGTCAACAAAAGATGTTTCACCAACATCCTTTGTTCATCCTTTGTTTCATCCTTAGCCAACATCATCATAGAGAACCATTATGATGATGATGTTGGCTAAGGATTTATCAGCCTGGCTAGATACCCTTAAAAAGCTAGAATAGAGTCTAGATTTTCTAGATAGCGAGCTATTATTATTCTATCACATAACTTCCACCGATTGAAAATACCATCAAATTTTATTTTATTTTAGATTTTTTTAATAAATTTTGAAATTTTTTGACACGGGTGCTTTCTAAGAAAATGGTTCTTATTTATTGATATTAGTTTTATTTATACTCTATAGTCTATACAAAATGATGTTATTTGTCTAACGGTGTTATTAATACATCATACATATTAAACAAATACAAAGCATTAACATGTGGATATATTTTCAATATGGAAAATGTAATAAATGAATCAATATTTGAAAAATAATTTATGTATTTCAAATTTACATTCAATTTTGTTTTTTATTTTTTTAACTTTTGCAATATTTGGACTGTTGCCGCTACAAATCATATTGTTTAAAAAAACCATTACTGAATACATATATTTCAATTATCTTTATTACATTTTTATCCAGTACAAAAACATGTGGACTGTTCAACACCATTAACACGAGTGATGACTCCCGATCCATGTTGCTAATTCCATCATAACATTTGGACTGGTCTCTCAGTAATACAAAATTAATTACACTTAGGTTATATTAACGTACTACTTAATAAAATATTATTATTATTTCACATCGTAACTCGAACTTTCCAAGATTTGACACAAAAAATATATTAACTATTCCATACAAAAATTTACAACTTCAATGTTATTAATTTTAAAATTGTATTCGTACTATTGATCTGTTTCTTGGAACAATGATCAATCGTAATTCTAAAGATTGAGGAATGACAATGATTCTTCTCCAGTCAGTCATTTTGATCTGGATTAGATTAGTTAAGCTGTCATATCACGCTTGAGATATACTATATTTGGCTGCGGCCATGTTTAGAACTCATCAGAACTCACCACAGGCTAACCAACACCCATGGTAGGGTCAACCAGAAGATTGAAAAAGAGGGTTCAATGGATCGGGCCCGTCCCGAAAATCATGAGGTGTGGGATTTGAAATTGAAACCGGATTCTCCAAGATAGTTCCTTACTATGCGGTTATCCGACCGACTTGGAACTGGAATTCTCTGATTTTTGTATCATTCCATCATTCTCAATTGAAAAATTTTCCAATAAATGGTATCTTGATGTTCTCTATAGTTTAAATACTGAACTAGTTATTTTGAACAAAAGGAGAAATGTTTGCAATATATAAATGATCAGAACGTTTCTTTTATGATAAAAGAGAATTAATGTGAAACAAAAAATTCAAAGAATCAAAATCAAATTATAAAATAAGTATTTCTTTTTAGAAAAGGATAAATTCTTTGAAAATTGTTGCAGTAGTCAAAATATTGTTTGACGAATTGCTTCGTGGAAATGTTTCGACTTTCCACTTTGGAGAACCCGAGTTCAATTCTCGAACCCTTCCTCCCTTGGAAATATTTATTATGGGGTCCGGACCCAGTCAGTCGATCCTGTTCTCCATATCCGGCCAGAAAAAGGTTTGTTTCTCCTTTCCATTTAGTATTCTACTTGAGTGGAAAGTGATTACAAATAAAAGAAAAAAGTGTACAGGTAGACCTCGATTAGTGCGAGTTCGAATAATGCGGTATTCGATTAGTGCGACTTATAAAAATGATACCGTTTTTCACTTAGTGTGAGTTTGAATAATGCGATATTCAATTAGTGCAACTTATAAAAATGATACCGTTTAAGCAAATATTTCGATTAAGCGAGTTGTAAACATAGACCAGTCTTACTAACAAAGGTCTGTCCCCTTTTATGATGTCAATAACAAATTAATGTTAATTTTCGGTTAGTAAAACTGGACGAAGAGCAGTCCAAGAACAATATAGATCAGTCTTACTAACAAATGTCCATCCCCTTTTATGATGTCAATTAACAAACATTCTTACTAACAAAGCTCTGCCTCCTTTTATGATGTCAATTAACAAATTTCGTTAATTTTTGGTTAGTAAAACTGGACAAGGAGCAGTCCAAGAACAATAGTTAATTTTCGGTTAGTAAAACCGGACGAGGAGCAGTCCATGAACAGTCACGCTCCGTCTCCTTTTATGATGTCAATTAACAAATTACCGTTAATTTTTGTTTAGTAAAACCAGACGAGGAGCAGTCAAAGAACAGTCACTTGGCTTTGAAGGGCAGTAAAACTGGACGAGGAGCAGTCCAAGAACAGTCACTTGGCTTTCAAGTCTTTTATGATGTCAATTAACAAATTAATGTTAATTTTCGGTTAGTACCATTTTATGATGTCAATTAACAAATTAATGTTAATTTTCAGTTAGTAAAACTGGACGAGGAGCAGTTCAAGAACAGTCAGTCAGCTTTGAAGGAGTGAAACATCAGAAATATGGGCTTTTTTGCCGTTAGCTATTTAACATTACTATTATTCAGCTTTAGTAAAACACCAGAAAGATGGGCTTTTTGACGTTAGCTATTTAACATTACTATTATTCAGCTTTGTTATCGTACTATACTGTTAAAAAGTATCGAAATGGAGAAAATGAAGAACACTTTTAATGATAAAACAGGAAACGAAAAAAGAAGAGGTTAGTAATTACGCTACAGCAAAAAATGATAGATTGAGCGACATAAAAGCATACTTTGTTAATTTTTTTTAAATAAGGATATCTTTACAAAATTATTTGCCTATTATACTGCTGTGCTACCCATATTACTTATTTTCTTTTGTTTATTACCTGATGTCTTTACTTAAAATAAAACTTGTGAAAAAAATTTTGTTTTTCTTATCTTTTGCTGTCATATTCTGCTAGTAAACAAATAGAAAACTTGTTATCATCTTTTGCTGTCGTATTCTGCTAATAAACAAATAGAAAACTTGTACTCATTGGTTCATTAACTTCGCTTATTAATGCTATCTGGAACTAATTTAATTTGCTGTCATATTTTGCTAATAAACAAATAGAAAACTTGTTAAAAATTTCTCATTGGTTCGTAACTTCGCTTACTTAGTTCTATATGGAATTAATTTACTGATTCAATAAAGCTGCAATGCTTAATCCACTTAATCGCAAATCGGACTATCCACTCAATTCTCGACCCAGAATTGGCGCTCAACTTCCGTAATTCTTGACCCAGAATTGGCGGCCAGGCGGCACTCAACTTCCGCTTTTTCATCGTTATTTTGGTTTCGATTTAGCGGTTGGTTTGATAATGGTATAAGACGCAATTCCTGGTAAGTTATTAATTTAGATGATGAACAACGATGTAAAATATAAAAATAAATATTTCTTAGTTAGTATTGTGGTTATTCTTCGTGAGGTTGGCTAATGGCCAGAATCTCACAAAGCAAGAACCAATTACCATATTTTACATATACAGTGGTACCTTGGTTAACGACGGTAATACGTTCCAGGATTACCGTCGTTAACCATCGTCGTTATCCAAGGCGCAATTCCTCATTAGATTTAATTGAAAATTGATTAATTCGTTCCGGTTCCTCCCCACAACCATAGTAAATATTAAAAATGCAGATAAAACTCATATAAAATATCCTAAAAATATTGAAAATATCATTTATTTATTATATTTGTTATAAAAAATTAACATTAATAAAATGAATTGTTCATGAAAACAGTTTTTAATTATATTTTATCTGCTGGTGTTTTATGTACTTTACAGTTTGTGAATTAAGTTTTTTATAATTTCATAAATATAAATTTTTGTAAACATATGGTATTTTAAGAATTTAGTTTTTAAATATATTTTAATATAGTCATTGTAAAAATTTGAATTGTAAATTAGAAAATAAATTATGTTTAAAAATTAGCTATTACCTGCATGCACTAAAAATTACAGTGATACAAAAATCTGTAAAAAACAGAAAACAGATCTGGAGTACTTCCAGTTAAATTAAATGTAAATATCACTTCTATTTTTTTAAATTTATTAATTAGTGACTTATGCTGGTTTTTCTATTAGTTATATTCTATTAAATTTTATAATGAAGTTAGCTAATATTAATAAAAAGTGTTTAACATTGTTTAAATGGAGTTTCCTGCATCAATGCTATCGCAACTTACTGATTGGGAGTTCAATATTAACATTAGAATTTCAGTTGACCGACGAATGCCAATGGGCCTGGGGGTAGGGGTTGTGAACCCACGAGGACCTGGTCCTTGCATACCTAACATAGAATAGGTTATTAATACTCCTTTATATAGGGTTAGATTGAGTTGGAACAGTTCAAGTCACTAAGTTCTCTACTATGCTCTTCTGTCATGTCCAACACAAATAATCCAACAATAATCGTTGAGGACGGGTTCATACTTGGACCAAGGTGTCGACAATTCAGTCTAAACGATTAAACAGGAACAACAACACGACGACTTATCAACACTCACAAACACAGTTCACTAACACCCATGGACAACAGAAGACAGGACAATTCATGATGTCCATCTATCTTACTTATACAATGGCTTTTTTACATAATGTCTATCTATCTTTTTTCTTTGATGTATTAAACTTACTGAATTAAATAAATATTTCTTAGTTTCACAAACGTCGTTGTTATTATTATTAATTAAATTCACATTACAATAATTTTCCAACAAGAATTAATAACTATTACGTCATCAGAACAATATGTAATTTTGCAAATGGTGGCCAATGACGAGTGCAAACTTCCTCACAGTAAAACTTCAATTTTTTTTTTTTTTTCCAATTCTTCACAACAGAAGCTTAGAACTATGTTAGTAGATATTAAGTATTATGTTATTAGAGACCTAGAACTGTGTTAATAGTATATCTAGAACTATATTAGGAGGAAGCTTATCTTAATACCTAAAACTAAAATTTTTTTATTTTATATTATTATTATTTCTTTTTTTGTATTCTTTTTATTTTTTTGTATTTTATTATTATTAATTTTTATTTAATTAAAGTGTTGTTTTGGAAGGTAGAATATCAACCTGACAATCTGTCACCAACTTAGTGACGTGAACGAAATATGTGAACCTGGGAAGAGGGTGAGGTCAACTGGGTCGACAGGGAGAAGGTTGTTTACGGAAAAGAAGAGTCGCTCGGTGCTTGGTATGGAGCTAATTTTTTTTGGCATTATGATACTTCCACGGCAGTTAGAAAACAGACTCATTGAGAAAAGGACGTAACAATACTCTGAGTGGAAAGGGGCAATCAAAATTTAGCCACCAAGCTTACCATACAAAAGAAAACCAACTTAGTGATGTGAACGAAATATGTGAATCTGGGAAGAGGGTGAGGTCAGCTGGGTTGACGGGGAGAGGGTTGTTTACAGAGAGGGAGAGTCACTTGGTGCTTGGCACAGAGCTAATTTTTTTTTTTTTTGGCATTCTGAGACTGCAGGCAGGCCATCTCAACTTCTTCCTTTGTTGAATTTTTCTCATCTTGTCTCCTTGTGTTGTGATATTACTCGTCCTAAGTACTTTTATCTTTTTCCTTTCAATTGTCTAGTCTTCTATCATCACTGGTTGTGGGATTATTTTTGTGTTGAACATTATCTTTGTCTTCTTATAGTTTATTTGTAGTCCTATTTTTCTCACTTGCTCTCTTCAGGTCCCTTAGCATTTTTACAGTTCATTTGGTGTTTGAGCAAACAGTACTATGTCATCTGCAAATATCAGGTGGTTGAGATACTCTCCATTGATGTTTATTCCTTTGTGTTCCCATCCATTTATTTGTTGGAATTTCTAAGCAGGTTGTGAACAGTTTCGGTGAGATGCTGTCTCCTTGACAAACTCTTTATTGGCTTTTTATTTTCCTACAATTTTTTAAGAAATCATATTATGGCTGTTGCTTCTTCATAGACGATATGCAGTAGTTCTATCTACTGGTGGTCTATTCCCTGATTACTTAGTGATGTTAGGATTGCCTCTGTAGATATTGAGTTGAATGCTTTCTCAAAATCTATAAATGCCATACAGAGTGGCTATCTTTTGTAGTCACATCTAATTACATATATGTCTGCATTAGATGACTTTGTTTACATATTGATATATCAAATCAGCCTGTAGTCAAAGCTAGCCTTAATAAATATAGATGGTTTTCATTGTTGTTGCCATTGATGATAACTGAGACAAACAATTATTCTTTATTCATGTAATAATTAAATGATTTAATGATGTAATACAGAAAAAAATGATATGTTTTCATGAAACAGTGAAAATTTTTTGACTCTTCGATATGTTAGAAAATTTTTAGCATTTGTTAGTTTTTATTACTTTCTTTTAAAATTTTAAAAGTATTAAGAATATACTAAAATATTTTATTAAGTTGAGCTCATATATTTGTATAAAAAAGTTATTGAACAAATTAAAAAATAATTTAATTAAGAAAAATGTGCCTATTTATAGTTTATTTTTCTCTGATCAAAATATCATTTTTTCATTATCAAATCTTTTATCATGGTGGTGGTAAAATCTAACAAATCATGTCAGTTATACAGTAGTGTTCAAAAAATTGCATCATGTAATTTTTCATAGTGTTTATTCAAAAATTGTTATTGCTTATTCTTCAATAAAATAAATGGGAATATTAAATAAAAATGTTTATCAAATATATAGTATCACTGTTTATTATTTAATTTTTATACAATAATAAAACTGTAATATTTGCATCCTGGCAATAGTAATCAAGGAAGTAACATTATTTCATGTGTTGAATAATCTTCAGCAAGGTAAAACAGCAGCTACTCTTTCCTTATAAGGCATTATTGCAAACATTTAGTCATTGTAAAAACACCAATCTCAAAATACAGTATTGATTATTATAGGATGATATAATTTTTTTTAACACTAATTTTAAAATTTCAATATAGTAATATAATAAATATTAAGTAGGATTGAACTACTAATCATGATGAATAATAAAATTTGTTGATGATTTAACAGTGGTTTCTATCAAATTGATATATAAATAAACCTAACTGTGTTATCAATAAGAAATACATTAAGTTGGCCAAACTATTCTTAAAATTTTAAAAAATTTGTAGTCAAACATTAGTGTTGCATAATTGTGTGTTGTAGAAAGAATTTGTATAGGCTGTCCAACTTGACATCAAATTACATATATCTATTAGAAGTTATTTATTTGAAATTTATTATTATTCATCATTAGTGCTATGTTAGTGCCATAGATTCCCAAAGTTCCAATGTTAGTGCCATGCAACAATGTATTTTATAACAACTTTTAATAAATATTGTATCCAATGATATCTTAATTTATATAAATGTACTTATTTGAAACTATTTTATCAACTTCCATCCTTTTTGATAGCTAAGAAATCACTAGTAATATGAAAAGGGGATATTTAGAAACCGGAAGGACAATTGGGCTCACTTCGGAGATTTTGACAAACGAATCCATAAACACCGATTAGAAGCTTATAGATTCAACGATTATTATACAGACAAGATTTGATTTTGCCTTGATTTATTGTCTATATCAGTGCTTCTCAAAGTATGGGTCGCGTAACAAAATTTGGGGGTCGCAGAAATTTTAGCAAATGTTTTAATTCGTATGGAAAAGAGATTATACTTTTTTGAAACTGTTAGAATGCAATACAATTGTCAGTATATTGAGAGGAATAGTTGCATTCACTATATTATTAAATTATCTTTATATAGACATATGTAATGGCATTTTAATTGAATTAAATTTGACTGGCCCACAATTTGTGTGTGTATTTAAAATGATATTCTTGACAATGTTATCTTTAAAATTGCAATTTTTATGGGCCCTCTAAAGCTGAAAAATTTTCTTTTAAAGTTAATACCATAAGAAAATGCAGAAAAACAATATAATCACATACCTGAAACTTCTACCAAACCATTTTTAATGTGTTTTTTGCAAAATATTATTATATAATTATATTTTTTCTGAAACCACAGCATTATATTTGGCATATGAATTTAAATATATTAAACAATTTTTTGGACATAACTTTGTTTAGACTCAGTTTAAAATCATAATTATATGTAATGTTTCATATAAAATATTGCATTTATGAATTTAATATTAAAAGATGCTATACTATATGAAATCTATCTTTAAAAAAGTGAGAGGACTAGAATGAAAAATGCTTTGTCAGATCATAAAAAACCAAACATGAATTAAAAAGAAAATCACTAATGAAAAATGGATGGACAAGAGAATCTTAATGCTTTGTTTTTTGGAAATTTTTAGATGATATGCAAATTATTTTGAAGACAAATTTAAAATTTTTATCTTAGATTATTTTTGAAACTAGATAAACTATGCTTTTAGAGTTAAACTTTGAAAAACATATTCCATGTCCATATTTTTATAATTTATTAATATTGTTATTGTTTCTAATTTTTGATGTTTAAGTAAAATTGAATATAGAATTTTGTTGAACTAGGCTGGCTGAAAGTTTCACATTTCTCTGTAAAATTGTTCCAGACTTTGGCCTGCCTATATACTGGTAATTGTACACTAATGCCAATCTACCCATCATTTGAAATTTCATAACTATGAATCTGTTGACATTATAGCTTATTGTAGTGTTAATAATAATAAATTGATTGAATAAACTGTGTGAATTCTTAAATGATCAAAATTCATTTTAATGCAAAAAAAAAATTTAATTATAAATGTGGGCACTGATGCTTGTAAAATTTACGAGTTTTTTTTTTCTAAATTTGGATTAGCATTTATCTTAGAATCCATATTAAAATGTTTTTCCTTTACAGGGAATCAGAAGATACCATCTTGATGATTGTAAAAAAGATATATGCTTTGATGAATATCTTTCCTATAGTCCAAGGACCTCGAACACATCAAATACCATTGTATAATCCAGCAATGTCTTCTCAATCTCGTTTTACTGATATCTCGCCTTCTGGAATGTCATTATCTTCATCTACTGGACAGTTGCCACAGGTTGGGATATCACCCACCCAATCTTCTGTAGATACATCACAAAATACAGTTCCAAATTTCCCTTCAAATCAACTCCAGAACCAAAACATCAGACCTCCACCTCTATCAGGTTTTATTAAAGCATCACCAATAATTCGTAGGTGAAAAAAATGAATTGTATAAAGTTTGTACAAAAGAATGGTTAAAAATAACAAATAACTATTTAATTCTATGCAAAGTTCTTTAAACTTGCATTTTTTCACTTTTCACTTGATATCTATAGTGATAGAATGAACATTCCCAATCCAAATGTTTGGATTTTTCTTGTAAGATTTGATTTTACTGTTTGTTCTGAAATCATTCTTAATGTTTTCCAATGAATAAATTTGTTTTATTCTTTTGTTTGTCTATTTTCATTTCAATGCATTACAAAGAATTTTAAATAGCATCATTAAAATATATCAAAACATAGTCAGTCAGTCAGTGTTATTTTGCTCTTATGTTTTGAGCAAAAAATAAAAGTAATTACAGGTAGGCCTCGATTAGCGCGAATAATTGGTTCCAC
>AYEL01064267.1:0-34100 GCA_000484575.1 Olivierus martensii
AGACCTGTAAAATATTATATCACGCCCCCTGGCGTCCCACACTTTATAATTACTGTTTTTAACTTAGGCTAGATACCATTTGCCCAAGAAATCTTCGTTTGCCGAAGAAAAATTATCTAACATGGCAATTCTATCGATTGAATAAGAGATAACTAGTCAAGTTGATTTTGAAACAATTATTAATGAATTTAGCTCGTTAAAAGCAAGAAAAATTAAACTATAGTCATATTTATTCTTTCTATTATAAACATATTTTCTTTTGTAGTATTTTGTTAATTATTTCTTGTTTGGAAAAAACGAATAAATTTTTTTATATGTTTCTCATTGATTATGTATCTACCGTCATTATATTCCCGGTTCCAAAGTATTAGATATGTTTATGTATTAATGTGCGCGAGTGAAGAGGAGAGGGGACGCCATTTTCTAATATTGCCTCAGGTGACAAAATATCTAGTTCCTGCGCTGATACTATCCATATTAGAATGTATGTTGTATAATATATTGCATAGGCTTATATTATATATAGTATATTAGTTTTGAATTTATATATATATATATACTGTGGATTCCGCTTAATTGGGACACGTCGGGACTAGGCCATTTTGTCCCAATTAAGCGGCTGTTCCACATAAACGAAGTAATAATAAATTATAAAATAAAATATGTAATTCGTAGGTGGATAAAAAAAATAATAATTAGGTACCTATTGTAATGCTTTAATAAAATAATGTATACAAATAATAGGTAAAAAATAATAATTAGGTACCTATTTTAATGATTTATAAAAATACGTACCTAATTATTAGTTTTTTTACCGATCTCCTCTGACTTCAACAGTGGGCTGCTGATATTCACTCCTTGCCCGCCAACTATAGAAATTCATTGATCTAATGCTTCTTCGACACCGATCTCCTCTGACTACAACAGTGGGCCGCTGATATTCACTCCTTGCCCGCCAACTATAGAAATTCATTGATCTAATGCTTCTTCGATTTCTGGATCCTTTCCATCACGCTTTCTTTTGAATGTTCCTGGAATTTCTTTCTGTAATGTCCACTCTTCATGCAGTTGATTTTCTTGTTGTAGAAAACGCGCTATGGTAGAGTTTGATATACCAGTTATATCAGGAGTTTACAATAGCTTGTATTAAATGGCTGGTTTTTAATTTTATCCAGGAAAGCAATTTTACTCGAAAGTGTAAAATCATTTCTTGGCATCTTGGCAATATTTAAAAATTTTAAATAAAATCAACACTGTAAATGAATATCGCTAGATATCAGCAATGAAATTTTATTTGAAAGTGTAAAATCATTTCTTGGCATCTTGGCAAAGATTAGTTTTTCTTGAAAGTGTAAAATCCTTTCTTGGCATCTTGGCAAAGATTTAAAAAGCAAAGCAATTTTATTCGAAAGTGTAAAATCCTTTCTTGACATCTTGGCCAAGATTTAAAAATTTTAAATTCACTGTAAATGAATATCGCTAGGTACAGTAACGATAGACTTTTAAGTAGAGCACACTTGCCAGACTCATGACGATAGATAATTGATTCTCATCTCGCTAGTGTTGCCGAATACAGTATTGTTATATATTATTTATCAATGATGATATTTACTTATAATTTTACTAAAGAATGGATGTTTATATTAGTGCGGCGACAGTGTGTCGACGATGTGTATGTAATAAGAGATAAGAAACGACTTATTCCATTGTGTTAGTCTATATTGTCTTGTAGAAAAGTTTAATCTGAAAAATTACCGGTACAATAAAGTGATTATAAATTTTTATATAAGTAAGGAATATTTTAAGAAAGCACACAATAAGTATTAGTGTACGTAGTGTGGCCATAGTTTCGAAAAATCCCTAAAATACATCAAAAATTTAAAACCCCTTTTCTGCTACTGTTTTAATTAAGCGTTTAAATTAGATATGTATTAGTTTATTAGTTTGATTTCCGTTCTTTGAGATTTGTCCTAATTACACGACTGTCCCAATTAAGCGAAATCCACTGTATATATATATAAATTCAATTATAATTTAAAATACCGTATTGTACATTATATGGCAATGATTAATGGTAAAACATTATTAAAAATTCACGAAAAATATTCATTAGTTCAAAAATTATTACTTGGGAGAAGACAGTCAAACAGTCTGCATGATGAACAAATTAAAATAGTATTTAAGCGTATAATGAATAATGCCCTAATACTAAATGAAATAAGAATATTAGCTACTGAAATTCTTAATTTATTGCTTTCTACAGTATGAATATTTTATTTTAGAATGTAACACTTTTAATCCAAATTAATCAGCTATATTTATAGTAGATCCAACTGTTCAATTAATCAAATATTTAAATTTATTTGCCCACAGATTCTGACAATTAAATAAAGGATATTAATAGCTTTTAAGAACGAACAATTTTAATGAAGTTTATCAAACTATTCGTATTCGATATTTATCCTTAGAAGTTACTTATTTGTACTTATAAATTATTTATTCTTAGATGTTATAGTTTTTTGTTTTATTGATATACGAGACATTAAATTTTAATATTTAACAGTGTTGTATCTTTTCTTTGTATATGCGAAAAAATTGTACGCAAAAAATTAGAATGAACTTAATAAAGTAAATAAAGAAAATCCAAAAATAGAAAAAAATAATAAAAAACACTTTTAAATTTTGGAAAGTGTAACTGTATTATGATCAACATTGAAAAATTCATTTATATGTACATGGCAAAACCAGCTAAATAAGAAAATTCATTCATTTTCTCATTTAAGTGGCATTACTAACAATCAAATGATAAAAAATTTATTTAAAGATAAGATATTTGTTCAAACATGATCTTAAAAGTTATTTGCAGGGAAATTATAATGTGTAGTTCACTTAAAAGAGAGCAGAGTTCAATTCTTTTTTTTCAATATTTAATACAAATAATGAGATCAACTAATACTTCTATGTTAATTGTAGAAAATGGAACAGAAACTAGCAACAACCCAAAGAAGCATGGAAAAATACAGGTTAGGATTCACCAGGAGGAACCGTAAGATCAACACATGGATAAAAGAACAAACCAAAGTAGGAGACATACTGATAATAGTTAGAAACAGTATCCTATATCCAGTTGTGGATGAAATAAAAAATGCTGCTGCTGATGATGATGATGTTAATAATATAGTGTATATTAATAATAATTAAACTATTGACAAAAAATTACAATAAAATATTAATAAATAGCCAAAACTTTTGCCAGTTTAATTAATTTTGATGTTATCTGCCGCTATTAGTATTCCATTAAAAAAGCTAAACAAAAAATAATATCCCTTCTAATATGTAATTCGAAAAGTATTTTATCAAAAATTTCTCTCGCTAGTCGAGTGTGCACATCCAATCTTACTCCCGTGAAAATAAATAATAACTTGAGAAAAATATTTATACCTACAAATCAATGAATGCTTTCTGCATCGATTCAGATATAGAGAACTCCGATTTTATTCGTCCAAATTTCATATTTCCACAATATCGAATGGTTTCTTTTTCAACATCGATGTCTCATATTTTTTATAACAAGTTATAAAAATATCAATGACGTAGAGAAAACAACATAACACGTGTTTTTGTGTCATATGTCAAGTGTTATTTTCTGATCACGAATTCCATTTGAAATAAATTCGAAAGCACGATAAGTCTAAATAAAGAATGATTTGCAATTTTATCTATTTACTTTATTAAATTAATCCTAATATTTATGTTCATTAAAGTTTTTCGCACATTTAAAAATTCTAAAAATATAAGGTACTGTACTTCAGTACTAAAACGTATTCCTTTGAATAATTAAAGAACCACGTAAAATTATGTTTATAGTCAGTAATTCTACGATCGCGATCTGTAAACATTAATTGAATACATCCTTATTTCAGCATGTATAAAACTGATTTAGATTTACATTTTATCACCGGTGTGAAGTTGGTCCCCAACTTTTGAATTTTTAAATATTTTCTTTTGCATTCGTTTGCATCTCGTTAGCACCTTTTGCCTACATTTTATCACCGGTGTGAAGTTGGTCCCCCACTTTTGAATTTTTAAATAATTTCTTTTGCATTCGTTTGCATCTCGTTAGCACCTTTTGCACTTTTAATAATTTAATTTGCACCCCACCGTTTGGCCCCTTAGAGCCAAAACAAATTTGGGGGGCTAACTTCATACTGGCCCCCCAGTTGCGAATTTTCGAATTATTTCTTTTGCACTCGTTAGCAAATATTTAACTACTGGCCCCCAAAGCTGCTTCTAAGTTAAGCGTTGTAACTTCTATGGAGACAATGTCGCGCCGTTTTCGATTGCACCTCCACCGTTTGCCCCCAGAGCCAAAACAAAATCCGGGCCCAGCCCCCCGGTTTCGAATTTTCTAAATTTTTCTTTTGCACTCTTTAGCAAAGTGTTAGTAGCTTTTGCACTTTTAATATTTCGGTTCTAGTCCCCACCGTTTGCCCGAAACAAAATCCGAGCCCAGCCCCCCGGTTTCGAATTTTCTAAATTTTTCTTTTGCACTCTTTAGCAAAGTGTTAGTAGCTTTTGCACTTTTAATATTTCGGTTCTAGTCCCCACCGTTTGCCCCCCCACAGCCAAAACAAAATCGGGGCCCAGCTCCCCCAGTTTCGAATTTTCGAATTTTTTCTTTTGCAATTTTTAGCAAAACGTTAGCACCTTTTGCACTTTTTATATTTAGGTTCTAGACCCAACGGTTTTCCCCCAAAGAGCCAAAATAAATTCGATGACTAACCTGATATTTGCTTCTTTATTGATGTCATTAATCATAAATCACTTCATAACATATCTACTTATGCATAGAAATACCATAATTTACTAGCAATTATTATAAACAAAATAGTTATTTCTAAATACAAAAAGTATTATAAGATATCAGTCTATACTTATTTAACCACATTATTTAAAAGAACTTATAATGAAAATAAAATAATATCGAATTTTATTAATTCTTATCACTTAAAGTATTCAGTAATTTGACTATTTTCTTTCACAAATCCCTAAATAAACATACTCTTAAAATATGAATTTTTATGGTAAAAAATATGAATATTACGCAAAAAAGTTTTATTTTGTAATAAAACTTATTACATAAAAAATATTAAAAGTGCAAAAGGTGCTAACGATTTGCTAACGAGTGCAAAAAAAAAATTTAAAAATTCAAAAGTGGGGGGGCCAACTTCATACCGGTACTTTTTTTACTTCACAACACACTGAAGTAGGGGAATTTGTTTCGCGGCACACCAAATAAAAATCCGAAAAAATTATTTTATTACTATGAATCAAAATATTATTAATATAGGAAGCCATAATAAAATAATATTGTTTTATCGAAATTACATAAGTAGGTAATATAAATAATAATTTTATTAATGAGAAGGATGCAATTGACTTTGAGAAATAATTATATCAAGACGTGGCTCTAAATTAGATAAATATATACAATAAGACCTCGTTTAACGCGGGGGATACGTTCCAAGGAAACAAAGCGCTAAATGAAACAGCGTTAAACGAGGTCATTTTAACGCGTAGTAGTAGTAGTAGTATAGGGAGGGGCCTGTTTCAGCCCAAGCACTGCGACCAACATTGGTCTATTGTGCACCCCTAATCAAATCATCCCAGAAGAAGGCCTGTCTTACGAACAAACGACAGTATATTCTTCAATGGGACAAATGCAAGATCCTTGGGAACAGGAAAATACTTCCCCAAGAAATCACGCCTAAGCTACGAAAGGGCCACAAAATGTGAAGAGGAGTTTCCTCCTCATACTGACATCTTCTGCACGTAGGGCTTTCAGCAAGCCCAATCAAGTGAAGATGTCTTCTAAGATGACAGACTATCAGCAAGCCCAATCAAGTGAAGATGTCTTCTAAAATGACAATTTTAACACGTAAATAATGAATATAAGTGAAACAGGACAGTGAATAAAAATATATATACATAGCATTTTTTAAATTTTATTTTGCAACATGAATTATTACTATTGTATTACATTAATTTTATTGTTAATATCGATTTGAATTCATAAATCATTCATGAAAAATTCTTAAAATTAGAAAATTAAAAGTTTTAAGAACAAAAAGCAGTAATCAGATTGCAGTAAACTATAAAAAAAGCCTTAAGAACAAAAAGCAGTAATCAGATTGCAGTAAGCTATAAACAATGAATTGATGAAGGAAAAGCGTTCTAACTTGAAGAAACTATAGTTTAAAGTGTCAGCATTCAGGTTAAAACCAAAATGGGATAATTGTTATTTTTATTGCTGTAAAATAACATTGATGACCAATCATAAATATGAACTTTGACCGCAGCAGACTTTCGTATGTACTGCACTCAGCAGACTTTCGTATGTACTGCACTGCACTGATATCAAATGCACTGTAAGACAGCATAGGAATATCAATGCAACAAATTCCTGTGATTTCGGATTTACGTAAGAATGACGGTTTGAAAAACCACGCCAAAGTGAATCAATAAAAATATAGAATTCGAAAAAAAAATCCGAGTAATATCGAAACAGCGTTAAACAGAGCAGCGTTAAGAGGGGTCTTACTGTACGTAACTCCTCATTTACCATCAGCAGTCAATTTCCATGAGTGCTGAGAAATCTAATTCCCAAAAATACGACGATCTAAACGGCAACAAGGATTTAATGGTTTTTATAATAGTTAATCCTAATCAAGGATATTGATTCCAGAGCGAAATCAAAAATGCTGAGAATTCTAATTCAGAATGTGAAACTTTATACACAGGATCATTTCTCAAATCTATCAAATTTTATTTTTCTATTAATGTCAGGTTTGTATCATGGTTAGTTAGTTAGTTTTTATTATGCCGCCATATCCTCATGGGATATTCTTTATCTGGCGGCGGCCATTTATTCATATCCTCATGGGATATTCTGTATCTGGCGGCGGCCATTTATAGCTCCCATCACAAACTAACCAGCACCCATGATGGGGGTCAACCGAAGGATGGAGTTCAACAGGCCGGGCCCGGACCCCTCCTGAAAAATTGGTGGTGTGTTGACTCGGATTTGAACCCGGATCCTCCAGGGTGGTAAGCCGAAGCTTTCCCAAGTAAGCCGAAGCTTTACCACGCGCCCGGATCCCTCCTGAAAAATTGGAGGTGTGGGACCCGGATTTGAAACAGACCCCTCCTGAAAAACTGGAGGTGTGGGACCCGGATTTGAACCCGCTCCAGGGTGGTAAGCCAAAGCTTTACCACGCGGCCATCCGGCCGACGTCCAGGGTGGTAAGCCGAAGCTTTACCACGCGGCCATCCGGCCGACGTTTGTATCGTGGTATTTTCCGATTTTTATTATCACATAGATTCGCAGATGGACTGAAATTTATGACCGAGAAATGCACTATATTAGATATTTTAAATCTTTCGCGACAGACACTACGTTACAGTGCAACAGTATATGACGTCACAGTATTACCTGATGATTTTATAACAATGCGAGACCTCATTGCATCATAAATACATGATGATGCAGTTATATCAGTATATACGAATACACAAAAATTATATACCAGAAACGGATAGGAAATGCTTGAGTATCCAGCTAGTAGCATAATAATTGGAACAGTAACAAAAAGTTGAAAATGTATCAACATTGAAGATAAATATCAAAAAATAAAATCATAATGTTATTTAAACTGTATAAAAGTAAATGTAAGCCATTATTGATATGCATTTTGTTGATGATTTTAATTTAATTAAAGCTATACTTGCAAATTCAAGTGGATTAATTAGTTTCATTTTATATCAAATAGAAAAACAAATTTACTTATTAAATTTACAATACTGTGCTATATATAATTTTCGAGATTAATTAATTCTTTAGATTGTTTTGTATTATTTGATTGATATTAATATAAAAATGCTTGAATGCACCAAAATTAACATTGACAATCAGAAATATTTAATTGTAATTTTTCTTTTCGAAATTTATTATAACTTAATATTTTCTAATTAGTAAATACAATAAATATTAAATAATTTTAAAAGCTTTCTTTGTAATTAATAAATAAATGTGTCGACATTTCTGATCTAAATGTTAAATTTCTTCTGATGATTTCTAATTAGGACTTAATGTTCCTCAGGCTATTGCTTCATCCTGAATTAATTTTCTAAGTGATTAGTCTATTTTCCGAAAGAAAAAAGAGATTTATAAAATAGGTATCGTGTCTATCTGCTTAGTAATTACTTTTTAACTAAATAGCAGATTTCCATGAAATTTGAAGTGATGTCCTATCATTAATGGTCACCTCGAAACCGCATAATTTAATTCTAAAGGATCGTTTAATTCTACACGGTGGAATAAAAATTTTACCTAGATTTTATTTATTTTTTATTATTGACAATAGATAGCGCTAAGTGTTAGCAATATAGGGGTAACATATGGTTTACCTGCATTCTTTAATACTTAGCGCCATCTATCGTCAATATCTAACATTATGACATCATAACTACATTGAAGCAATGCCATCGCGAATAACAATGATGGCGTCGCAAAATACCAGTACTGTACCTTATGATTCCAAGATGATGCAATTATCCAGTGACGTCACAATGACTGGCGTCGCTCAACTGATGATGTCATCTACTCCTGTTAAATCAACTTTTAAGACACAAAAAATGCAATGAATTCAAATGCTAAATAAATGGAAAATAAAGGGCACATTCGGAAAGTAAAGCTTTTAGTTCTTTCAGGATTTTTTATTTATCTATCTTGTATTTATCCTGAATAAATCATTTTTCATAGATCATCTCTCCAGCATTCATATTGTTGTTCTGCAGTTCTTCGTCCAACAATTATCGTTTTATCTCGCTATGACCTAACCAAAATCATTTACTGCTTTTAACTGTTTCTGTTATGCCTTCTACTTTAGTTTATTCTCTTATTCCGGATTGATCGCTTGGGGAATCCTAGTCTATATCTTACCATGCTTCTTTGAGTTGTTGCTAATTTTTGTTCCATGTTTCAACAGCCATAAGTCATTACTGATAGTATATTTATATTGATAGTTTTCTTTTGAATCATCTTTGTATCTTGTTACACTTAGGAATATGTTTATCAATCAAATGCACTCCATCCCAGTTACATTCTATATTGTGCAGTAATTATTTACCTTAAGTATTTGTGTTATGCAATCCTTTCAATTCTCTAGTTTCTGTTACCAATAATTTGTAATTTTACTTCTATACTGAACATTACCTTTGTCTTCTCATATTTTGATTTATTGTCCTATTTTTTTATTTTTTTTCTTGAGGTTTATTAGCATTTACCTATAATTCCTAGGTGTTTAGGAGAATAGAATTATTTCATCGGTAAATCTGAGCCGAGAGAAATGTTTTCCTCTAATATTTATTCCATTTTGTTCACATTCTTTGACTCTTCAGAATATTTCTTCTAGGCAAGCTATGGCATGAATAATAAAAATAAGAAAAACTCGGAAAATGATAAATTATGTGAATATTTCTAGCGAAAATCGAGTTCTAAAACATAAGCAGAGATCACAGTTTAAATAAATATAAGAATAAAATGAATTCATTGGAAAATGATAAATTATGTGAATATTTCTAGCGAAAATCTAGTTCTAAAACATAAGCAGAGATCACAGTTTAAATAAATATAAGAATAAAATGAATTCAGTGCAAAGTCAAGGAGAATACTTTATAATAAAATTTATTTAAGTTAAATCAAAAGATAAATTATTAGATAACATTTAATAGTAGATTAAAATATTGTTGAATGCACAAAAAATATTTTTAACTCATAAATTTTTTAAAAATTTATATCAAAATACTGTATTACATTTTATCCCAGTGTGTGATTAAAAAATAGATTGTTTACTTAAATAATTTTTCGCTTTAAATCACAATTTTAAAAATGGCAATACAAAAATAAAAAAGAAATATTTCCCAAATAGTAGCTTTTAAAACTTTTTATATAAGGTAAGGGTTGATAAAAATCAAAGAATTTTATTATTTTATATAAAATATCCCTTATAGCATCTTGTAAGTTATTTTATCTAATATCTATCATAAATCAATTTTTGATAAATATTCAATGTTTAATAAAATTAATTCCTTTGATATCATAAATGATATAAATTATATCAATTTTAGAAATTTGACAATTTTCGATAGGGTGCAAATAAGTAGAATAGTTTAAAAATTATTTTCCCTAGTTCTATGGGCATGAAATTATTAATATTTGAAGTTTATTAATATATATATTATATAACAATATTAATTCTATATTATTAAAGTGACCAGACGTCCTGAATTAGCCGGTACAGTCCTGGATTTTGAATCTTTGTTCCAGCTAGAAAAAATGTCCCTGATTTGTCCCGGTTTTGAATAAAATGTCCCGGATTGTCCAGATTTTTACAGTTACAGTTTTTTACAGTTTTTTACTCCATCATATTAAAAAAAATTTAAGAAATTAATTAATTTAATTAAAAAATTAGCTTCTGAAGACGTTTTTAAAAAAAGAACTTTTACTATACATAGAATATGGTCACTCTAAAATAACCATATGGATGAATTATTTTGAAGAATTTCTACTTTTTTGAATTCCTACCATAAGGATGAATCATTCCTACCATGGGATGAATTCCTATCATGTGGATGAATCATTTCTACCATGGGATGAATTCCTACCATGGGATGAATTCCTACCATGTGGATGAATCATTCTGAAGAAAAAGTAATAAAAGTAATAGTAAATATATTGTTTATGTTTCTTTATCTCTTCCTACTTTCTTCTTGTTTTTTTAATAATTTACTTTTCTTATTATTTTTCTAATTTTTTAAAATTTTGTCCAATCCCACAAAACGCCCCAATATCTAGAATGCCCCGGGTTGAAATTCAGAAAATCTTGTCATTTTAATATTATTGACTTTCTTTGCAACAATTCCAGAATTCACATTTTACTGAATTTCATTTTTTTTAAAGTTTTTTTGTTGTAGCTAAAATGATTACTAAATCCGATCGATTCATGTGTTCTATAATAAATAAACTTTTTCTTATTAATCCGTAATGAATGAACCAGACTTTAACGAAATTTTTAACCTCAAATTTCCCCCCAAAAATCTAAAGGATTTTAATTAAAAATTATTAGATTAAGTTGTTAAGTTTCTCGACATATTGTATTACATATCAATCACTCAGCAAAAGTTGTTAAGTTTAGGCGATATAACTTTCTACTGGAGTGGATTATAAAGTGCTGATTAATTAATTCCATTCTAGTAAAGTTATGAAAATATTCAATTATTATGTTTTTGGAGATTAAAATAATTCTTATTTTTATTTTTAAATTTATATAAGTGTAGAATTTTAAAATCATTTTAATATTTAATTACACGTCTTGGCAACACTACGCATCCTGACGCTTTGTGTACTTGATGGTGATTGGCTAGCTTTAAAGGGTTATAACTCGAAAACGGTGCCATTTAGACCATATGTTCATTAGACATTTTCTACTTGTTTCGAGGTCCCTTATAAGTGCACAAAATTATATGAAGAAGTTTTTCTTCCTCCTGTATAATAGTTTATATGGCTACTCTTATGTCGTCATGATATTGGCATCCTGGCTTGTAATAATAAACAAATAAATCAATTTATAGGTTAGATAAGTATGAATTAATTATACTTTTGGCAGGAGTCATTTTAGAGTTCATCGCAGGCTGAAAAAAATAAATCAATTTATAGGTTAGATAAGTATGAATAAATGTCACTATTACTACATTAATAAGTATGAATTAATTATACTTTTGGCAGGAGTCATTTTAGAGTTCATCGCAGGCTGATCAATATACATAGTGGGATCAACTGGAAAGCTGAACGATGGATAAGTCGATAATAAACCATAAAGAAGTATCGTTCTACCATATAATCTACATCATTTATTATCTCGTATTTCATTTGGAATCTATTGACGTTTTATGTCTATTTTTAATATCCATTTAACTAGCATATTATGTTATGATAACATCATCGTGACATCATACATAAATTGTGGTTCAGTTATTTATGATATTAGATTGACGATGAATCATGCGGAGGTATCATTTGCCATATCATATCTTTATAGGATTTGTAATCCATTGAATTGGCCAGATGGCTGTTTATCACCATAGAGAATCGAGGTTTAAATCCAGGTCCCACATCTCCAGTTTTTCAGAAGGAATCCGTTGAACCCCATCCTTCAACCATCTGGTTGACCCCATCAAGGGTGTTGGCCGACATCTGATGGGTTCTATAAGTAGCAACCGCCAGATACAGAATATCCTATGAGGATATGGCAGCTTAATCTAACTAACTTAACCATAATCCATTGGCTTTTTTGTTCAATTTTAACGTTGATTTTATCAGCATAGATGTCACGATGACATCAGATCTATGTAGCTATGATATCAATGTAATAGTTATTGACGATAAATGTTAAGCAATGCAAGTATTTTTTGGTAAACAGATGACGCCATTTTGCAATCAATGGTGATTATTAAGTGACAATGCTATAATAACCCAAATTAACCCTGCTACAGTCTGACCATTCCTGTGGAGAGGTCAGTTATATTATAGAGGACGTGAATCGACAGGCCGCACCCGGATCCCATGAAAGACAGAATTTTTCCAATAAGTGGAACCCGAAAATCGAACCTGGGTTCTCTAGAATGGAAAGCCGAAGCTTTTCTATGCGACCAATTCGACCGACAGCAATGCAGATAAGTCATATGTTACACCTAACACTATTAACACTTAACGCTATTTATTGAAAATAATAAAAAATAAAATTTTGATAAAAACTAAATACAATCCTGTAGGATTAAACGATCATGCAGAATTAAATTACGCTGAGTCGTGGTCAGAACATCCTTACCAAATTTCGTGGAAATATACTAATTAGTTCAAAAGTTATCAATGGGTGCCATATAGACAGACATAAACCCAATTTTATAAGCCTCTTTTTCTTTTTGAAAATAGGCTAATTACGCTTTTGTGTAATTCATTATCAACTTATTATCCATAAAATATATGAATTCATCAGGTCCGAGCCAAGTCCGTTGAAATTGAACTTCTGGTTGCCTCTTTATGGGTATTTTGCTTGTCTGAAGTGGATTGTAAATGTGTCTGTTGCCAGTTTCCATGTAGTTTAGTGTCTTAATTCACACTAATCTAAACTATAAATCTACTTAAAAATAGTTTAGTTTTTTTATTATTACTAGCCAAAGTGATGCTAGTTATAATAACTGCAGTATAAACTGTATTGTGTATCTGAAATTCCAGAACAACGCCGGGTATCCTTGCTAGTAATATAATATAATCAACGAATATATATAGAATAAACAAAAATGAAAAAAGTAATTTGAATACTATAGTTTATATTAAATCATATCTTAGTCATATATTTCAAAGAGACATTTTCATGAAATGAAAATTTTCGCTTTGTTGTGTTCAAATTAATGCAAATAACTTGTCTTTAAAATATTATATATTTTTAAAGCAACAAAATATTAATTTTACACGTATACATGAAGTATAGCAAATATGAGTACACCTAGCCCTCGATTTGCACGGTTTCGCTTTTACGCGGTTTTTAAATGAAAGCAAAAAAAATTTTTTTTGGTTTTATTTTGATTGTTTTGCATTATGCCATTTATAAATTAAATGCTTCTCTCTTTAAAATATTATATACAGTGAAACCCCGCTCGTGCGTTCCCGTATCGTACGACTTTCCCGCTTTAAACGTCTATTTTCGGAAGTCCGAGCATTTTCCTATACATGCAATGTAAAACTTTCCCTCTTCCTACGTTTTAATTATATAACTTTTTTATTATGACGTCATCAGAGTTTCCGGTTTCGTGCGTTTTCCCGGCTCGTTCGACTTTTCGGGCCGGTCCTCGAAAAGTTTCAAAATCGGGGTTTCACTGTATTTTTAAAGCAACAAAATATTAATTTTACACATATACATGAAGTATAGCAAATATGAGTACACCTAGCCCTCGATTTGCACGGTTTTTAAATGAAAGCAAAAAAATTTTTTTTGGTTTTATTTTGATTGTTTTGCATTATGCCATTTATAAATTAAAAAGAGTATCATATTGTCACGTTTTGTGGGTTTACGAGTTCGTAGAGATTAATAAAGAGTACAGCTATGTTTCGTATAGTCCAATTTATTTATACTAAACAAAATAATCTTGTTTCAGTATAGTACAATTTATTCACACAAAACAAAATAATCTTGTTTCACTATAACTAAATATTCCAATAAAGACACAAAACAAAATAATCTTGTTTCCCTATAACTAAATTCAATACAAAATAATTACACACAAAATAAAATAATTTTGTTTCACTGTAACTAAATTCAATACAAAATCCGATAATATCTTATGCAACACTAATCTATGTCTTTAATTCAGAATAACTGACAGTTCTTCTTAGTTCACTTTCACTTTCACAATTTATCGCTCACTATTAACTTTTACCATCTCATACAACACTAATTTATGTCTTTATTTCAGAATAATTCACAGTTCTTCTTACTCCACTTTCGCTTTCACAATTTATCGCTCACTATTAACTTTTACTGTCAAGTCGCTTTCACAATTTATCGCTCACTATTAACTTTTACTGTCCAAGTCTACTTTCACAATTTATCGCTCACTATTAACTTTTACTGTTCAAGTCTCGCCTCACAATTTATCGCTCACTATTAACTTTTACTGTCCAAGTCTCGCAGTGCAATTTATCGCTCACTATTAACTTTTACTGTCCAAGTCTCGCAGTTCAGTTAAACTCAACTCACGCTTGCAGCTCGTTTGAATGCTTTTATTGTTTTTATTTTTCGGAATATTGTTAATTTTTTTGTACGTATTCGATGTTAATTAATGTTTATGTTTTCATTTTCAAAAATAAATTGAAAAAGTTTACGTATCTAAAAATTAATGAACCAATCCCCTTTTTTTCCCTTTAATCCTCATCTCATTTTACACGGTTATAAAGACCATATCCTCGACTTTTCATTATCTTCTTTAGATAGATTTACACGGTTCAAAATTTAATTGAACATATCCTTCTATTTTTGTATGAATTCTGCGTCTCGTTTTACATGGTTTCGGTTTGCACGATTTTTCCAGGAACGTATCTGCCGTGTAAAAATCGAGGGCTGAGTGTACATCAATATTTAGGTTTAAAAAATATAAATGAAAATAATATTTATTTAATAGCAAAAATTTTATTTCTATACTATTTTATTTCTACTCTATTCTAAACTATGATTACAATATAAGTAATATCTAAGAAATAAAGCAATATTAATTCAGAACATTTATTTTCTATAAAATGAAATTTTAAAAAATAAAAGTTAATTAAATGATATTTTAAATTAAATTGTATTTAAATGGTGTATTAACACTTTAATATTTTAAGAGACAGAATAAAGTTTAGTTCTTATTCTTCTTTTTCTTCTTCTTTACTTCTTGATATGGAGGGTATAGCAAGAGCTTTTTCTTCAGTGACGATAAAGTTTCGTTTGAGGGCTGAGTGTACATCAATATTTAGGTTTAAAAAATATAAATGAAAATAATATTTATTTAATAGCAAAAATTTTATTTCTATACTATTTTATTTCTACTCTATTCTAAACTATGATTACAATATAAGTAATATCTAAGAAATAAAGCAATATTAATTCAGAACATTTATTTTCTATAAAATGAAATTTTAAAAAATAAAAGTTAATTAAATGATATTTTAAATTAAATTGTATTTAAATGGTGTATTAACACTTTAATATTTTAAGAGACAGAATAAAGTTTAGTTCTTATTCTTCTTTTTCTTCTTCTTTACTTCTTGATATGGAGGGTATAGCAAGAGCTTTTTCTTCAGTGACGATAAAGTTTCGTTTAGCTTTTTGCACCTATTATATAAATTGACTTTGAATGTTAGTGCTTCATAAAGTTTCGTTTAGCTTTTTGCACTTATTATATAAATCGACTTTGAATGTTAGTGCTTCCATCTGTTGATTATGAATGAAATTTAAGAATTAAAAATTGAATATTTAAAGATATTAACGAAATTTATCTACTTAACAATAGAATCATAACAAACTTTTCTTAATAATTTTTCAAACGTAAGAGCTTCTACTGTAAAATTCGTTACAGTTTAATAATAAAAATAGAAAAAAAACCATGAAAAATTGCTTATATTGTTTAAAATTGTTTTATTTCATTAAATATTCTTATAACCTGAATAAAAGCTATTATGATTTAAAGTTACATGCTTGATTTTGTTTGATTTCATTAAATATTCTTATAACCTGAATAAAAGCTATTATGATTTAAAGTTACATGCTTAGGAAAAGAGGATCATTAATTATATGGATAAAAACATAAATGATGTAACAAAAATGTGTCCTGGATGAGTTAACTGGTTATTTGAAACTATTTATTCTTCGACACTGAGCCCCTCAAAAGAAAAAATTGTCTTAACTAAACTTTAGGCTGGGTCTATAATACTGTATTATGTAGAACTACAATTAAAATTCATTAGAAATCTATATTTATTTGGAAAATTTATTTATTTACAGTATTTGGTAATCAATAGAAAACGACTTCATATATTTATAATTATACACAGTTGTTTACAATTGATTAATATTAATTAAATACAATTTGGAAAAATAATACAAATTTAATTAATAGAACGTAATTTCAAACAATTTCAATAATACAACTAATTAATAACTCGAAGACTTGCTTATCAGCAACCAAAATGTTCAGTTCATGTTATAAGTGATTTAGTTAAATAAATTATAAGAGGTTTCCTGTTAAACAATTTATTGTTATTAATGATATGATGTATGTTGTCTGGATCACCAAATTCATAATTGCCAGTCAATATCTTGATTTTGTATCTTGCTAGATGACTGTTGAACTTATTGTATACTTCAAGAAGTTGCGTTAATGAAGAAGGGAAGTTTATGTGCTCTAGGTTCATACGATTTCTCAGTTTTGGAAAGAGCTAGTCTATTATAAATCCTTTCTTATCGTTGTGCCAAACAGTTTTTAAACAGTTCAATGTGTAAGTGTGTGAGCATATTACGGCCTTGTTGAGATAAGCAGCTTCTGCTAGAATATCAGCAAGGTATTCACAGTCTAAGTGATCAGCGATCTAGCTTGTATATTGAATTCTTGATGGCAAATTGAATAAAACTTGTAGCGTAAGATTAGAGTTGATGGTCTTGATAGAGCAGAGTTTCGGAGTCCATATATAAAAGAACATTCTCTTCTATGTATCGGAGGCTTGAAGAATTGTATAACTTCCGATTCAGTTATTGAATAGTGATGAGACAACTTGAACCCCTTGCATTGAAGAATATTTTTGTCAAATATAACATAAACGTTACACCAGAGCTTGCTTATCAGAGACAAACTTAAATTTATTTCAATGGAATTTAAGTTTATTCTTAAATATAAATTCAATTGCCTTCACTTTTCTATGTATTTAAGGATTCTCACTGTTTTATTTTTGAATTGATGAATGTTCTTATCATCTACTATGATGAGACATCGTCCTCAAAACGGATGATATCAATCTCTTTGGCCAAATTGATTTGGAGAAATACAAAAATCTGGTCGGTAGGCTGACAAGTGAGATCTAAGGAATCCTTAGGATGGTGGATAAATGACACATGCTGCAAGTGTTATTAAATCCATCTTTTAATGTTATACTTTGATATCTTGGTTTTCAATAAGATAGTTACGAATTAATTTAACAATGTTATTAGAGAATTTTTTATGAATTAAAATTTTTAAAATATTTGGCCACCAAGCGTGGTCAAAGGTGCTAGTGATCTTAAGAAAACATCACTAGCACCTTTAACCAAGCTTAAATGCTTTAACCTTTAATGCTATTGATCAGTGGCATTTCATTAAGCATGAAATGCCATTGATCAATAGCATTTAATGTTTAATAATGGTCTTAGAATGTTGACCATTTTGTTTATTTCTTGAATTTATATTTTTTTTCAGACATTCATATTAATTTTCATTCGGTAGATGATGATTTAGCACAAAATAGTTGATTCAAATCTATTAACAAATGTTCTAACATTCTCTTCTTAAAAGGAAGCAATAAATCCAACGTCACACTGTAAAATTTCTTATATTTTTTATATCTCTATGACTAAAATTATCTTTTATAAAATATGAAATGTTTATACTTAATTGTTCGAAAAACAAACATTGCAATGAGCATATTTGGAAGTGTGTTGCTTATGATATGTTAGACTGTATCTAGTTATAAGACAGTTATATCACTTATTGAAAGTTACAGAAATATGTGCAACAAAGTACCACATAAAAGTAATTCCTATTTTCTACTATTTTGTATATTTTTTTGTTTTTATTTTAATATGAAAAATCAGCGAAAAAAATTTTAAGTTGAAGAGGAAGGGGGCTTCAAATTTGTGACGTCACATTCATGTTCGTCAAGTTTGGTTTCACGAAAAATCATGAAGGGGTCCTAGGGATCAAAAATTATTCGAAATAGCCATGACGTAGTTTATGGATGACCTCTCATTGATTACTCATTGATCAATTTTTAAGTATCTAAATTGCTTATGATATGTTAGACTGTATCTAGTTATAAGAGAGTTATATCACTTATTGAAAGTTACAGAAATATGTGCAACAAAGTACCACATAAAAGTAATTCCTATTTTCTACTATTTTGTATATTTTTTTCTTTTTATTTTAATATGAAAAATCAGCGAAAAAAATTTTAAGTTGAAGAGGAAGGGGGCTTCAAATTTGTGACGTCACATTCATGTTCGTCAAGTTTGGTTTGACGAAAAATCATGAAGGGGAGGAAGGGATCAAAAATTATTCGAAATAGCAATGACGTAGTTTATGGATGACCTCTCATTGATTACTCATTGATCAATTTTTAAGTATCTAATCAAATTAACATTTTAAAATATTTCAAAAATTCCCTGAGGGAACAAAATCTTAAAGTGCTAATGCAATTAATTAAATAACAGTTTAAAAATATAAAATTTATATAGAATCTGAATTAATTAAATTTTTATTACTTGAAAATAATAAAATTAAAACTGATAAATTTAATTAAATTGTTTCTTAGTAACTTTATTCAAATTTAATATTAATTATTTATTTTTTATTAGTTAATTGTCGCTTTTAACAATAAGGACTTAGCTTTACCTGGTTAATAAATTAATTATTATTATTAAATCTGCTTCTTCAATTTCTTATTTAATACTTCTTGATAAACAGCAGGTTTAATCATTGTTATCTCAAATTAAAAGTGATATATACCTAGGTATACTCTACAGACATGAAGACATTAAAGATAAGATATATTTCATTTGAGTCTGTAGCAATAACCGATAAAAGGAATGAGAAAAGGTTTGGATGGAATATTTTGTCCGATTGAATTTTTGCTATATCGATCAGAAAATAGATGATTTTTGTCGTTTGTGTCTATTGAATCGATTTTATTAGTTTTGATTCAATGTCATTTGAGAATAGATTTTTTTTCCCTGTTCATAATTGTCTATCTATAATATGAAAGCAGTGCATAATGAGAAATTTTATATAATTATATTTATTGTTTATAAAAATATCACAAGAATATTAAAACAAAAGAAAATAGTATGATTAAAATCATTTTAAAAAATTTATTTCAGTTAACAGAATTTATTGTCTGCTATCTTTTTAGTGAAAATTTCTATAAATAGAATTATGTTGATTGCATTTATTCTGTTGTAAACTGTTGTTTGTTTTTAAAAATTTTTCAGAAAAATTTAAATTGCATCATTTATAGCAGTATGTAATATTTATAAATGAATATTTTAATCTGAAAAGTATTTGAAATACCGGTAAGTTTTAAATAAACCAAATTACAGTACTTACAAGGGACCTTCACGATTTTGTAAACTCAATTTGCTGAAAATGCAAAGCACCAATCGATAGAGCTCCTTAAGAAACCTCTAGACGAAAACTACAGATGTTCAAAGTTCACATAATAATGATATAATTTTCAACTGACATAATATATGTTTAATTGCAACCATTGTGTAAGTCTGCCTTAAGGATGATTGTGTGATTCAGACAAAAATGGGAAGAACAGTGAGCATATTTGAAGAAAGGTAAAGATGAACAATTGGATTCGTGATATGTTTCACAAGTATTGAAACTGAAACAGTAATCAACAACTATAATGAATGGTTAAAGTCGCTGTCAATATACCCAGTTTTGTAGAAAGTGTATTGGATCGTATTTAGAAAATTGAAGCTGTAAACTAGAAATGAGTAAGTTTCTTTAATTTCAATAATTGTGAAACATATCATGAACCTGATAGTCTATCTTTATCTTTCTGCAAATGTACTCACTGTTCCTCCCATTTTTGTCTGAATCAAACAATCATCCTTAAGATAGGCCTACACAATAGTTGCAATTAAACATATACTATATCCGCTGAAACTTATATTAAAAGTTCACAGAATAACTAATATCAGTTATTCTGTGAACTTTGAACATCTGGTGTCTCATCAGATGTTCAATGAAAATTTTCAATTTTATGGCTTATCGATTTACAATGTAATCAATTTTGGCCTAGGAAAAAGGACTAAGATATTTCGATACTATATTGATTAAATAAGCGTTATTATTTTTATATAATACTTTTTGAGTATTACTATAATATTTTACCTTAAAATTTCAAATTTTAAGAGAATTTTTGCTTGCTCATTTTTGATTTTAAACAGAATAAAATATAAATTGTCAGATATTGGAACATGCTTAGTTAATAAGAATTTTGAAACTTCAATATCAGTTTCTTTATTTTCATGTTTATTATGTTAAATAGTATAATTTTAATAAATGTTAATTAATGTCTTATAATATATAAATTATTCTATTTTTATGATAATTTTGATTAATATTTTGATACAAACATATTATGAATAGATTTATTATTAATGAAATCAGATGAAGGAGTTGATGTAAAGTTGGTTTTAATGAATATATTTTCTGCTCTGAGGTTAAATGATGAGGATATAAATGAAAATATTTAAAGTGAGAAAAGTGCTAACAAGATGCAAACGTATGCCAAAAGAGATAATTTAAAAATATAAAAGTGTGCCAACTTCACACCGGTAGCATAAACAATGCGTCTGGAATAGTTATTTAATAAATATTTCAAGCAGATCTGTTAAAAATAATTCAATTATTCATGAAACTATCAATCCCATTCGATAAACAACCATTCTTTTGATAAAGATACGTTTGCTATCTTACTCATAAAATATGAATAGAATTAATAAATAAAATAAGTAAATTTAATAAATATTTAACTGGAAAATCTGCAATTTTCTAAATTCGTTTCTAAATAAACACTATAAAGAAGGAGAGAAACAACAACTTTAAAAAAAGCAGTTTGAAATTTGTTACTTTCAGATATTCTCTTATTCAATCCTATTTGGTAGAGAGACCTATTTAATTTTATGACATTATGTAATTTAAGCCGCATTGCTATTTTATTTGTTAAATTCGAGGTGTTTAAATAATTAAATAAAATTCAATTTAGTTTATTTTATAAATTTTATTTTTTTATTTTATTTTGTCGGGGTATTGCATTTATCGAGCGATCCATCTATAAAGAAAGTTGCTCTTTATGATTAAAATCGTTGAATAATTGTACAGTTAAACCTCGGATCACGAACAATTTCGTTTACGAACAAATTTTCGGAACATAAAGTGTCTCGGATGACGTACTGTGTCTCGAGTTACGAACACGCAAGCCATTTTCAATGATAATGCCATGTGTTACTTCATAAACATTTTAAAGCGTAGATAAAAACAAATCACACTGGACAACTTTTTAGTGAGACTGAGGCCCAGTGAGTCTGAAAATGAGTAGACTGATGCCAATTGAGAAAAAAAGAAAAGTAATCCCCTTCCAAACAACAACATTTCATTTCTTCACCATCTTCCACTTACGCTATCAACTTTCCTCCATACAAGTACAGTAAAACTAAATTAAATTTTGGTCTATATTTGATCTGTTTATTGTTGCGTTTATCTTTTTGTGATAAATTTAATGGTTTCCACTGACTTTGTGCTAAAAACTTCTGCACAAAGTGCTGTTGCAAAAGTTTAAATAAGCAATCATCTGGGGTCCAGGAACGGATTAATCCATTTTACATTAATTCTTATGGGAAAATAGTTTCGGTTTACGAATGACGTTCAGGAAAGAATTAAGTTCGTGAATCGAGGCTTCACTGTATTTATGATTTAATAAATAATGATCTGAAGTTCACTCAAATTAATTTCATTATTATCTTATTATAGTTTCTGTAACGTGACGTTTTCTATTACAATATATCATTCCATCATAGAAGCAAGCTTCATTTAATGCTTAATTTGATGCAACAATATTGGCTAATCTGCGAACTGCAGCAAGTAACAAAGAACGATAAATTCATATTATATATTCATTAGTCTAATCCTGTTCTGGATTACTCATGAATATTATAAGTAATAATGGAATTATCGTTTCCTCTACAAGAATTCTTATAGATATCTTAAGCAGGCTAATAATTTTTATATTATGATATTGTCCTGTTAATATTTGACTTATCACAATAACATTCTGCTTATTTGATACATATTTATATCTTTCATGAATAAAGAGTAAGAAAGATGATAGAATATTTTTCGTAATAAAAAATATTAGTAATGTTTAATTAATAATACAGTAATTACTTATCAATCAAATATTTTCACAAAACCTATTATAAATCATATGTCTTCTCTACTGGAATATTTTTTGCGAAAATGATTCGTCAAGACGAAACGATCCCTTATTATATTTCTCTTTGGTATTTACTTAAGTTTTACCGCTACCTGTTAACAAACCAGCAAAACTTGTATTACTATAAACAAGATGGCGGTTATGTCCTAGTAAGGTCACGCCAGTGTATTTTGGGATATGCCGTTTTTTTTTTAATGAAAATCAATGTCGGCGATCTAAGGTATCAAAATTTTAGTTAATTGATGTTTCTTTTGCCTCCACAAACATGGCATAACATTTTAGGTAGCTGTAATAAAAATTTGAGTTTTTGCTATTTTTTTATCTACTGTTTTATTTGCAATTAATAAATAATGCAATTATTTATTAATTATAATTATCTGAAGCAAAATGATCTCTATGGTATTATTTCGGGCAGGTGGATGTACAAAATGATCCTTTGGCGTAGGTCTCGAATTTTTATTTTTTCTCTTATTTCGAATATTAATAATCCTCCAAGTGTTTAAGGTTAGGTTAGATATGTTAAGCAGCCATATCTCACGAGGGATATACTTTAACTGGCGGCGGCCATTTATAAAACCCATCATAGGCTGCCCAACACCCATGAAGGGATCAACCGGATGGTTGAAGGATGGGGTTCAACGGGCCAGGCCTGGACCCATCGGATTTGAACCAGGATCCTCCAAGGTGGCAAGCCACATCTTTTCCACGCGGCCATCCGGTCGACCCAAGTGTTTAAGATATTTTTTAGATGGAAGAGTAGTTTTCCAAAATATATATAAAAATTAATCCAATAACAATTTATTTTAAATTTTTTCGGGTTTTTGCTTAAGAGAATCATTTTGGACCAGTTTTCCCTATTAATGTTTTTAATACTTTTTTTACTGAGAACATTTTTCTGCTCATAAATTTTATATTCTGTGATAATTTTTTACCAAAAGAAGGGTTATTTTCACAAGCGATGCTCGATTCGTAAGAGATTATTTTTGAGAATAAAGCAAAGGAATGATACTGAGAACATTTTTCTGCTCGTAAATTTTATATTCTGTGATAATTTTTTACCAAAAGAAGGGTTATTTCACAAGCGATGCTCGATTCGTAAGAGATTATTTTTGAGAATAAAGCAAAGGAATGATCTATGTAAATAAAAATAGGATTTTTTTCTTATACTCCTATAAAATTATAAAAAATGTGGAGTAATAGATTCGTAATTCAAACTTATTTTGATTAGTCTTTAGAATAATTTAAAAATGTTTGTGCAGCCTAGTATATATGTTTGCAAGGCGCTTACATGAACTACATACAATATACAAAATCTATGATATTAATTATACAAAAGTATTGTATTATGATCAGTTTTCACAATAAGCGAATGGAATAAAATATAGAAGCAAGAGCTGTATTCACTATAATATGAAAAAATTTTTCTTCTTAGAATTTGGATCGATCGTGTTAAATCAAAACAAATCGTGTAAAAAGAGAATGAAATTTTTATTCTAATTCGTGTTAAAAAAATCGTGTAAAATCAGAACTGGATATATTAGATTTTTCTCTATTATCTTATTTACAGCACGGCGTTTACCACTAGGCGCCAACCTAAAGATCCAAAAATCAATTATTTTTATATTATATTATATTAAATTAAATTAATAAATAAATAAATAGTAACAAAATTATAAATATAACTTTGATATTATTTTTTTTATTTATTATTTAATTTATGAACACTGAGTCCCCGAAAATCCCTTAAAGAGTAGAAAAGTCAAAAGCTATAAACATGTCATTGTTAATTTGGAGTGTTTCTTAATATTGAAGTAATAATTTGAACGTTAAAAAGTATAACTACAAATTTGTTGTAGATTTTTCTGATTAAGCGATTTAAATAAATTTTCTACTTATTATTTTTTTAGAATAAGCATTATAAAATGCTACTGTATTGAATAACCAAGTTTGCTTTAAAATTTTATAATTTGGTTACTAGATGGCGCGATGAGTCAAATTGTTTTAGTTTGGTAAGGTTGCTTTCTAGTCTCTTAATTTTGTAACTATCATTTAATATTCATAATAGTACTGTATATATATATTCTTTTTTCTGTATTAATTATAATCTAATTTTAATAACTCTGTTCAAGCTATATTTTCATAATTATTACAGTGAACCAATAATAAATTCTGCTAGAAAGGAAAGGCAATTAAATCAGAAAGTCGAAAAATTTCCTTATTTATTCTATTTTATTTAATTATCTGTAAGAATAAAAATTTCTTATTTATATGAACTAGTATTCTACATAAATTCTTCTGAAGTTTATAACGAACATTTTTTTGAAAGATTTTTATGTTCGGTTAACGAACACATGTTCGGATAACGAACACTCATGGAACTAACAGTGGTTTTTCCCGATTAAACTGAACTCTGAGACAACTTAAAACAAATCAAAGATTTATTTATAGAACAAACTATGGGACCGCAGTCTGGAGGTCTATCTCTGGTTTTATAAGTGGGACCCGCCGACTGACCGAATGACAGATCAGCCGGATCTGCATGGTAAAGCTGTGGCTTACCTTTCTGGAAGATCAGGGGGTCCCATTCCTTCAATTTTTTAGGAGGGATGTGGGCCCGGACCATTGAAACCCATCCTTCAATCTTCCGGTTCATTCCATCATGGTTGTTGGTCAGCCTGTGTGATGGCAGTTCTATAAGTTGCCGCAGCCAGATAAAAATATTCCATGAGGATATTTCGGCTTAACTAACCTAACGGAATGACAGGCTTAGGCCTTGCGCGTTCGTAGACTTATGTGTAAGGATGGAAGAACAGTAGTTTTTCCCGATTAAAATGAACTTGGAAACAACGTAAATCAAATCAAAGATTTATTAAAGAAGGTAAGAAAGAGATTTTACAATTTTTTATTGTTAGAATGGCACCCATACCAGGTTAAGGTCAATAGGCTTGGAGATCTCTACCACGACAATGCTATTAATCACTTCCGAAAAATCCTGATTCCTTCAGGATTTTTCGGAAGTGATTAGGAAGGAGAGAAAAGCAATCGATATTGGGCAGATTCTTTATCGGAAAATAAACATAATAGATGAAAATGCAAAACTATGTATGTATATATTATTGTTATTACATATAAATAAACATAGTAAGAAATTATATAATTTTTATTTATGTGTTTTTGGGTCTCCGGAACGAATTAATCAAATTCCCATAGAATCCTATGTTAAATCGATGATCGGTTAACGAACAATTCGGATAACGAACATTTTCTTGGAACGGATTATGTTCGTTAACCGATTACCCACTGTACAGTATAGGAATTCAACGGATCACGTTCATCAATTTATAGATATTAATAATTAACTTGTTATTAAAAGTCTTTACTGTGATACTTTGATCAACGATCTATACATATATACTGGATAGACTGCTGCTAATGGTACATTGCTAGAGACAATAAAACTCTGAATTGGTGGGATTACGTGGTATAATAGCGCATATGTATACAATGCATGTATGGTATAATAGTCTGTGATATTACATCCTTTTTTATTAATTATTTGAATCTAGTCTTCATACTTAGTAACATAAATGGGATACGTCTGGCCACCAAAACAAAATCAGTTTGCTATATTGTCGATTTTACGACGTTGCTAGTGGGGTAAACGAATGTAGCGGGACAGCTTCACTCGTTGCTAGTATTGAGTAGTCTATCCAGAATATACTATATTTCTATACTATATTTCTTTCTTTCTTTCTTTTTTCTGATTGTATTGACTTACTATATTTCTTTCTTTCTTTCTTTTTTCTGATTGTATGTAAATGCATTCTCTTGTATCTAGTTTTATTTTTTTGAAAACAACAAAATCCAAAGTTAAGGTGGTGACAGACGATGCGGTTTTGTCAACTCAGCAATCGAGTTGTTGCAGATGCCCAACTGTACACATGACGTTGCGAGCCACTCTGCAGACAGGCGTCGAAATGACTCAGCTGCTTCCAATTCTGGCGGCCGGATGGCCGAGTGGTAACGCATTGGTGTGCCATTCAGGAGGACCCGGGTTCGCGTCCTGGGTCTGGTCCCGGATTTTTCAGGGTATTAGGTTCGGCCTGATGATCCCCGTCCTTCACCATCCGGCCCCCCTCCACGGGTGTGAGTGCAGCCAGTGGTTGGAACTGGCCCCGCCCCCTTAGTAATCTCCCTGAAGTTGGCCGGATTGGCCGCGTGGAAACGCTTCGGCTTTCCACTTTGGAGGACCCGGGTTCGAGTCTTGGGTTCCACCCCTTGAAAATATGTATCATGGGGTCCGGGCCCAGCCCGTCGATCCCCGTCCTCTACAATCCGGCTGACCTCTCCGCAGGGGTGGGCAGCCTGTGGAAAGGCTTGTTTCATCCCGCCACATAGTATTCTACCAGAATGGAGTGTGGCGTCATCTGTTGACAAAAAAAATCTTCCTGATTGGAAAGGGGGAGTAAAATATGTAAAAAAATGCTTCCAATCGTATACGCCACGCTGGGAACCACTCGGTACACACGTTTCGAGGCATATACAACATGTATATATAAAGTGCATGCATACGATATTTTCAGCATGGATCTTCATAATGAATATTCGTTGAATTATTTTACCTTTCAGTTAAAGAACAGCACGATGCCATAATATCCTAAAAGTGCAATCATTATAATTTATCTAAACACGGAAACTTAATTTCAAATTATTTTTCTGAATCGTCGCTTCAAAACAGCTATTTAAATAATAATATTATAAATGTTGCAAGGAACGAGACTACGCAAGTGGTTATTGCTGCTTGAAAAACCGCGCCATCCGAACACATTTCATTCATTTACATTTTTTCCGTCATTTTAAATAACGAGACGAGAATATGCGTGCAGCGAAAAAACACTCATATGGAGAAGCGGCTGTGCTGTTTGGGTGTATGCCTATATGTTACAATTGAATGGCAAAGAATGAGGATGCGCCGATTCGGCTGCCGAGTTGACAAAAACGACTTCGTCAATCTCCCGCCTAAAATCCTAATTTCAAAGCGATTTTTAATTACCAGAAATATTTAATGCATTATATTCTTTTATACCAAAAATTTATTTAATATAATACAGTATTTTCGAAATTATTCTGCATTAACTTGTAATTGCATACAAATCATGAATATATGAACTTTTGGGTATGCATCAAACATTTCTCACGTAAAATATTATAAGTAGTGTATACAGTATTGTTAGATATGAATATAGGAAAATGGAGGTGATCCTAAAAAATTAAAACTCAGAAAACCGCAATATGTAATATTGCAATTCCGGATTTGCGATTTATCATTGTAATTGCTAAATTACGAAGGGTGATCAAAAAGTAAGGTTACAAAGCCTGCAGTGAATCGTGTACATTTTATTGCATACAACCAATACAGTCAACTGATAGTACATACATTAGTTTATTTTTCAACATAGTCTCCATATCGGTTTAGGCACTTGTCGCTTCGTGGGATGAGTTTGAATATTCTCTCCTGGTAAAAATCCTGTCCTTGCGTGTTCAGCCACGTTGTCGCGAAGTGTTTCACCTCCTTGTCTGAAGTGAATCGTCGGTCTCCTAGATGCTCCTTCAAGTGAGGAAAGAGGTGAAAGTCGCTTGGAGCGAGGTCCGGGCTGTAGGGAGGGTGTTCGATGATGTCCCAGCGAAACTGCTTCAACATCCTCCCTACAGCCCTGACCTCGCTCCAAGCGACTTTCACCTCTTTCCTCACTTGAAGGAGCACATAGGAGACCGACGATTTGCTTCAGACGAGGAGGTGAAACACTTCGCGACAACATGGCTGAACACGCAAGGACAGGATTTTTACCAGGAGGGAATATTCAAACTCATTCCACGAAACGACAAGTGTCTAAACTGATATGGAGACTATGTTGAAAAATAACCTAATGTATGTACTATCAGTTGGCTGTATTGGTTGTATGAAATAAAATGTACACGTTTCACTGCAGGCTTTGTAACCTTACTTTTTGATCACTCCTCGTATTTACTGTACATAGCAACTGAATCATTTTTAATCGATGTAGCTCATAGATTATATTACGCCGCCATATCCTGATGGGATATTCTGTATCTGGCAGCGACATTTATAGCGCCCATCACAGGCTGGCCAGCACCCATGATGGGTCATGTCCGGATGGTTGAAGGATTCAACGGGCCGGGCCTGGACTCCTCCTGAAAAACTGGAAGTGTAGGAGCTGGATTTGAAGCTGGATACTCCAGGGTGGTAAGCCAATGCTTTGGCGGCCGGATGGCCGAGTGGTAACGTGTTAGCGTACCACGCTGGAGGACCCAGGTTCGCGTTCCGGGTCTGGTCCCGGAATTTTTTCGGGGTACTGGGCCCGGCCCGGTGAGGTCCCCTCCACGGGTGTGGGTGCTGCCCGTGGTTGGAACTGGTCCCGCCCCCTTAGTAATCTCCCTGATTGGAAAGGGGGCGTAAAATATGCAAAAAAAAGCCAATGCTTTACCACACGGCCATCCGGCCGACATATAGCTCATAGTAAAGACAAATATATTGATATAAGTTTATTGATTAATACTGTATTCTTTAATATATATCAGCTATTTTTAAATAATATGATCAATTAAATAAATAAATTTATTTAATAAAGAAATCTTATTTAGGGAGAATTGTGTTTAATGTACTAGTTGTTAAAAAATATATAATTTAAATCTCTTTATATGTTCGTATTTATACAATCGATTCCGCTTAATTGGGACACTTTGAGACTAATCATTTTGGTATAATTAAGGGGCTACCCCAATTAAACGAACTAATATTAAATTCTAAAATAAAATATGTAATACATAGGCAAATAAATAGGTAAAAAATAATAATTAGGTATCTATTTTAATAAATCAAAATACAAAAGATGGGCCTCTGATATTCACGCCTCGCCAGCTAATTATAGAAAACTATTGATCTAATGCTTCTTCGACTTCTGGATCCTTTCCATTACGCTTTCTTTTGGATGTTCCTGGAATTTCTTTCTGAATTGCCCACTCCTCACACAGTTGATTTTCTTATTGTAGGAGACGCGCTGTGGTAAATTTTGGTACACCGGTATTATCCGCAAGTCTACGATGGCTTGTGTTAAATGGCTGGTTTTTAATTTTATCCACCAAAGCAATTGAAGAATGTGATCCCAAAACGCGTTCAGTCCATTTTGATGATTTTTTTTTATTTCATGAAATAAAAAAAAATGATCGGTTTGGACTGAACGCGTTTGGAATCACACTCTTCAATTGCAGATTACAATTCTTTATGAAGCTTACGAATTGTTGGAACTTGTTTTTTTCAGCATATAACTTACAGGTATTAATTATCCTTCTTAATAATGCTTTGTCAAATTCAGTTCTTCAAATGGACTGAATGCGTTTTGGGATAACAATCCTCAATTTTACTTGAAAGTGTAAAATCGTTCCTTGGCATCGTGTCAGGAAAAATTTTAAATAAAATCGACACTGTAAATGAATATTGCTAGGTACTGTACAATATATAATAACGGTAGACTCTAAGCCGGTAGCAGACTAGTCGACCAGGTTGCCTGCGATGTGACGTCATTAGGTCGTAAGCAAGTTGCTAGAGCGGCTTATCCGGCAGACATGCGCAAATGAAATACAGTGGCATTTACAACTGACCTTAGACTTCCTTTCTCTTGCACCGCCTCCTCGTTTGTTGACATCATGTCAGACGAAGAGATCGAAGACGATATCTTGTTAGCAAATATGTGTTACTATTTGCACAGAAGAAGGTACCTCACCTCTCAGAAAGCATCGAACACGTGACAGAAAACTGATTCGGCATCATGAGGAGAGAGGAATCATGAATACACTGGTTCAAGAGCTGCGTCTCGAAAATGTTTCATCATATCGGTATTTATGATTATTTTAGTTAATGAAAAATGCTTCAAATAAAATCTTATGCTTTCAATATGATGTCGTTATTTCATAATATTACGACAATAATAATATATTATATCAATATTATCATATTACATTCCACTTGTTCGATAGTTGTGACTCCAACTTTGCTCATCCAAACGAAATTAGCGCGCTTTCTATCCGTCATTCTTTGCGATAACGTTTAAATGCGCATGACCGTCGGCACTTGGTCGTCGAAAATATGGGCGCGTTCCAAACCTCAACAGCAAGTCATCAATGATTAGTCTCTTTTGACGTCAGAAATAACTCAACATCAGCTTGTTTCTGTTTCTGTTTAACGTCGTTGTTTCTGTTTGACGATGATAATGATTTGTTACACTCTCTAACTTTTAAAATCTTATCATCTAGCAGGAACTACTTTTTCTGCGACGTTAGAAAACGGTGTAAACCGATGCTAAAAAGTCATCGCAATCTAGAGGTGGTGAGTATGTTGACATCGGTTTACACCGTTTTCTAACGTCGCAGAAAAAGTAGTTCCTGCTAGATGATAAGATTTTAAAGGTTAGAGAATGTAACAAATCATTATCATCGTCAAACAGAAACAACGACGTTAAACAGAAACAGAAACAAACTGATGTTGAGATAACGCCTAGTTTGCTACCGGCCTTAAGCAGACGCATACTTGTCTTCGCACGACAATAGATAACTGATTCGCATCACACTAGTGTTGCGAAATATTAGTGTACGTAGTGTTGATATACTTTCGAAAAATCCCTAAAATATGTCAAAAATTACTAAATTCCTTTTCTGTTACTGTCTCAATTAAGCGAAAAGTTGTCCCAATTCCGTTCTTTGAGATTTGGTCCAAAAAAGTGGCTGTTCCAATGAACCGGTGGCCCAGTTAAGCGGAATTGACTGTAATTGAAAGCTTGAACATATTACAGATTTTAAATTAACAACTGGAAAAGTTGTCCCAATTCCGTTCTTTGAGATTTAGTCCAAAAAAGTGGCTGTTCCAATGAACCGGTGGCCCAATTAAGCGGAATTGACTGTAATTGAAAGCTTGAACATATTACAGATTTTAAATTAACAACTTTTTAATATGAATATTGTATATAATCCTATATATGTTCATCAGCCCAACTCTTTTACTAAATTTCTGTTAATAGATTTAAATAAATTAGCTGATATATCTTTAAGAATATCAACAATTAAATTGATCTATAAATTGTCTTATATTCAACGAATAATGTGTGTGTGTGTTCTGTGTGTGTGTTGTGTTCTCTGTCTGTGTATTCTATGTGTATAGGTGTGTGTGTGTGTGTTCTGTGTGTGTGTGTGTGTGTGTGTGTGTGTGTTCTGTGTCTTAGTCTTATATTCAACGAATAATGTGTGTATGTTCTGTGTGTGTGTGTGTTCTGTGTCTCTGTGTCTCTGTGTGTATAGGTGTATGTGTGCGTTCTGTATCTACAATGCAGACATCAATTGCATATTGTTCCATTAATCAATACGAAATGACATTTCAGTCAAATAATGTAAAATACAGTACAGTATATTTTATATCATTTTTCAGCCAGCCAATTTTAAATAAGCTTATAATATTCTGGATTTAAATAGCGAAGATCTATTTAAACAAATGTTTTTTTTAACTGTTAAAATTAGGGGTGGGCAACCTCCGGCCCGCGGGCCACATTATTTTATTATATCTAATACCAACGCTATGTATACTTACATATCTGTACCTTCTCTTTTTTAAATAAATACTATTATTATCAATTGTTTTTGTTTTGGATGTGGCCCACCATAAATTTTTCTATACGGCCCCTACAAAAAAAAGGTTGCCCACCCCTGGTTTAAATTATAATTTTTAGTTAAAATTATAATGAATGAAATCAATACTGATCAAAATCGATTTTAGTTTAAAAATAGTTGTATAAAATAGTCTCTATATAACCTGTATTAAATTGCATTAAGAATTTAAATTATTTAAGTGTATATTATATTAAAATCTAATCCTATAAATCTGAAATATCATTAATGGTTGGTAATACCAAGCCAATTATGACTAAATAAATAACCTTTTATCATTCAGATTAAGAACTATTTAAACTGGCAAATCGTTTCAATTATTTAACTTATTTAAATGTATTTATAATGCGATATGATCTTCAAAATAACACAATAAGATGATGATAATATTTCTTAGTATCACTACTGAACAATGATACACAATAAACATTTCAAAATAACACAATAAGATGATGATAATATTTCTTAGTATCACTACTGAACAATGATAAAGTACGTGGCTTCTTAAAAAAGTAAAAAATAACAATAAAGAAAGATAAATAAATAATTTTTGTTGATATTTATTTATCGTGCTGTTAAAAGACTACTACTTGATCGAATGAGGGAAATAAAAAGTTGTTGAAAGATAACTAACAGCCAATTATGAGTACGTGTACAATAGCTTTACAGAACCTGAAATTTCTGTAATTGATTTCTTTGTTGGAAACTAAACCAAAGACATTTTGTTAAATCCAACAATAAAGTTAATAATGGACAATTTAGAGATTAACGAAAAAATTCGATTTTCTATTTATGCCTCATCGTAGTGAAAAAAATCGATACTTCTGTATTGATAACGAATTCGTTTACTTTGATATGTTAAAATTCTCTAAATAAAAAAAAAAACAAGTAGCAAGTTTAAGTAGCAAGTGAATTCGACAGAAAATCATCAGCAACTGTCAGTGCTATATATCTATATATTATATATATTCAATAAAATACTATGCTTGTCTGCCTGCCTGTTCCGCATTGTTTCAACCAGCGGGACCAAACTTCATATGACGACTTCTCATAATGTCTTTCTTTTGTATGGTAAGCTTGGTGGCTAAATTTTGATTGCCCCTTTCCACTCAACCTGCCTGCCTGTTCCGCATTGTTTCAACCAGCGGGACCAAACTTCGTATGACGACTTCTCACAATGTCTTTCTTTTGTATGGTAAGCTTGGTGGCTAAATTTTGATTGCCCCTTTCCACTCAAATAGAGCCGTTCTGGGCCAAGATTAAAAGCAAAATGTAGAAAAAACAAAGAATTTTTCCAACTTAACATATGTGATGAAATGTGTGAAAGTAACCCTACCCATTTCATGTTAGGTAGAAGCTTAGAACTATGTTAGTAATATATCTAGAAAATATGAAAAGAGGGAACTTATTTTAATTAGTAAAAGATTTACAACTATGTTAATACCTAAAACTAATAAGTTTT